>JAAEAF010010659.1:0-25643 GCA_011037195.1 Triatoma infestans | reverse complement strand
GGATGTTTTCCTAGTCTAGTTTGGTAGGTCATATAGTATTGTAACAGATCGCCAGATCCTATTTTCGCTCACATCTGTGTCACCAAACGTCGCGTGAGGCATGACATGCCTCTCTACCACAAAATGGTTAAGATTCCAGATGTAGGTAATAAAGTAGGGGAAGTTAAGAAACAGTATATAAATGCGCGCTACTCTCAACCCGTTAATCCAAACTACATCACTCAAACCTACATCAACAAGTCATCATATACCGTCACTCTGCCAGTTTAGTCTGCCACTCTCTTTTACGCTACCATACTCTTTGCTTGTTTAACAGTGTAAAATCCTTGCAATACTTTGTACATATTTAATAAATATAAAAAAAGTGTTCAATCAGTGTAGTTATCTCTTATATCATTTTCTCCCACAAAAGACTCCATTACAATAATCTCGAGAAATGGAGTGATTTATAATATGATATATCACAAAAGTCTGTGCGTTTTTTTTCTTTCATTTAATTGAATGAACTGTTTATATGAACATACCGTCGATATGCACTTTCGTCACTTGATACTGATTACTTGACATTCACTTTTCAGTATGTAGCAGTCATTTAGTGGAGTATTGACCGTATGAGTTAATTAAATTTTAAAATTCGGGCGATATTGAAGCATTATTTTTTAAAAAAGGCATATTACAGCAATAGTTGCGCCCGAGAAATTTGTAAATTTGACGGAACGTTTCCTTTGTCAATTCGTGCTGCATAGTATTGGTTTATGAAATTTCAGGGAGAGAGATATGAGCCTTTAAAGTAAGGCAAGTTTGAATCGTGCCTTGACCCAACTGTTTCAAGAGAAGCTGCGGAAACCGAAGTTTCAAGCGTATAGGAGTGCCTAAAAGCGTAGGACGAATTTCCCCTCCACGAATTTTCACCTCAGCAGATCGCACATAGGGTTAAACTCGTCTTAAAAATCCGAGTAATTTTCGATTTATAAGGCGAATTGTTACTTGCGATGAAAAGTGTATACTTTAACAACGAAACATGCAAAACATAGCTCTGCGTGTGGTGGAACTTTGAAGGAGTCCATTCAGCACATTTGGATAGGGTCCATGCTGTTCTGGCCGAAAAGTACCCCTCTTTAGTTAACAGAGAAAAAGGTTCTTCTCCAGCAAGCTAATACAAGACCACAGACACTTGGCGTCAGACTGCCTCCAAAATTAATGAGCTAGGGTTTGAACTTTTTCCTCATCCTACTTATAGCCCAAACCTCGCTCCTTCGGGCTACCACTTATTCCGATTAAGGCGTCTCTCTCCTTTGGACAAATATGTTTGTTAAGCTTGCAGGCATGAACAACTTCATAGCAAGTGCAAACGGTGCACACGACCGCTTGAAGACATAGAAGACATGGCTAGCCAGATTAGTGGACTTTCGCGATAAAGCAGGCCTTTCTTTCATTAAACGTCATCCGCTAGTAACAAACAATATTAATCTCAAGAATCTTGAGATAGAAAAAGGAAGACTTGAGTTACTTCATGGCGTAAAAGATGAAACTGACATAACTGGAGGCAATACAAACGAAATATCCAGCAAACGAATGGCTTCATATATATATACTGATCAGCTGATTGTCAGTAAGAGATAAGCCGGAGCCGGTATTTTCTCAAGAGCGTTTCAAGAAAGTATACCTCTTCCAAATTGGTGTGACAATTATGATGGGGAAATGTACGCTGTTCATGTTGTCCTAGGCTTTATGTGTACTAGGAGAGGGTAGTGTTGCTGATCGACTCCCAGTTGGTTATACGAACGCTTACTTCGCCGAAAACCAGCGAGGTTAGCTGCATGTAAAAAAAGCATTAGCCGCCTGACAAAAAGCGGGTAAACGCATTGTAAAAGCAGTGAATACAGGGCCACTGCGGAATTTATGGGAATGAGCAAGCTGATCGTTTGGCTAAGGAGGGATCGAAAAAAGAACAACCTGACCAACCTGTTCCACTAAAAACTTTAAAGGCTATAATATCTTCATCATTAAGGGATATATGGCACAATAAGTATACAGAAAAGGGAACTGGACGAAAGTGGGAGAAAATGGTGGAAACAAGCGGCAGGATTGCCGCAACTCTTCAGCGTTCGGTTGCTGTTACTTGCTTCTGTATGCTAACGGGCCACGATCTGCTACAGAAGCACCTATACCGTAATGTTGACGGGAAAGATATGACAGCCTTGAACTAAAAGATGTAACGTGATCTGCGAAATCTACTTTCATGCGTGATGTACATTTATACTGGGCTGCCAAGAATGGCATAAAGGGCACCAAACTAATGGCGTTGTAAAAAAAAAAAAAATCTTCACAGCATTCATCCTAATGAAGGAGCTCCCACGAGGAGCTCAGTGCGCAGGTCGACAGTCTAAATTGCTGATTAGCAGACTTTTCTGTCTTTACAGACTTCTCTTAGACCACTATTTGGATCCCTCATTTAGTATTAAGGAGATATTTGTATATAATGGTGAAACAGAATTAAAAATTCAAGAATTCAAAATTTTTGTTATGTTTGCTTGTTTACATGACAACAAATAAAGAACAAGTTTGTTTCCTAGATCTTAGAACATTTTCATTTAAGATTTCTATCTTTATTAGATTTATACAATTCTTTAAAAGTTCTTAAATTTACTTTTTTTTTTCATTGGACTGGCCCACGTAGACAGAAATATAACCAGATTTAGTCTAATCACTTATTTTGTAACTTAATACATATTTGGTTTGGACAAACAATAAAAACTTGAGTGGGCAAATATATATAGAGAGAGATATGATAGCCAATAAATCACGAACTAATCTGTGAACCCATGCTGGTATTACCATAAAAAGTGAATAATAAAATAATTACTGCAGCTAACATCACACTTCTGAATAAAGTTTAATAATTTATCCGTTTATGACAGTCTCTAATTATGTGGGTGGTAAATCTCTAGCATTTATGATTATTGTTAAGAAAACAATCAATAGATAATAACAACAGATAGGAGCCCGTCCATTAATTCCTAATGTTCATTATACAGAGAAGCGTAAACTCAACTTCAAAAGAGCTTTTTTAAACTCAATTTGGGGGGGGGGAGTCGAAATGGCATATTTTCATGACACTTATAATTCTTATTAATGTTTAATAAGCGCCGGTGTTTTTATGGGAGATAATTACCGAAAACTGAAAAAAACTCATTCAGTAAAATGCACACTTCCAAATGAACCATATTCACAAGTAAATTCAGAATATTGACATCACATTACTCACTGTAATTAATGTGTAGATATAGATGATACTGTGATATAATAAACCGGAAATAACATTTTAGAGGTAAACATAATCCCGCCACTCACCCAAAAGCCCCCTCTTAAATGAATTTTTCGGAGAAATGTTTCAAATAAAAAGTTGTAGGTCTTTGTAAAATGTGTGTAGTTAAAAAAATACCATGTTTAAATAAAATCGCAAAAAAAAAAAACGGAAAAATCCATTCAGTAAGTGCTTACTTCCGGTTGGGGAATTTTGGCGAGTAAGTTTCTGTCAGGTCCCATGATTATATCCAAAATGGCATGCCAAGTATGAACGTTCTGCGATCTTTTCGTTTTTGAACTGTGCTGTCACATTCATACACTCACAAACACATGGGGGCACAGAGCATTTTTTAAAAACCAATTTTTTGGACCTCAAAACATGTATTTCCTTTGGAGGGACTCCAATATTTACATACGATCTCTTAATAAAGGTAAGTTTAGGAAAAAACAAAATCTGTGTGAAAACACTCACTACAACTTTCTCTTCCTCCTACATTTTCTCAAATTAAATGACGAATATAATTTTTAGTTTTTGTGTAAAATTTTAATGAAAGCGTCGAAAACTGAAAAATCTGTTTAGTAAAAGCTCACTTCCGGTTTACTAATTTTCTTGAAACTCGGAATTTTTGCAATTTATTTATTTCTAATTATTTTGTTTGGATGATAGAATTGCATAATCAACTGTGATAGCACTTTAGAGGAAGCTGTAACCCCACCCCTCTCCTAAAAGTGCCCTTAAATAAATTTTCCCAGAGAAATGTTTTAAATAAAAGTTGTAGCTGTTGCATGTGTAGTTGATGCACCAAATTTGAAGAAAATCGTTGGAGCCATTTTTGAGAAAATCGCAGAAACGTGAAAAAAACAACTTGTAAAGTGGTACTTCCGGTTGAGGAATTTTGACAGATGACCCACTGTCGGATCCCATGGTAATAACTAAACGGAATATCAAGTTTCTAACTTTCTACGATTTTTCGTTTTTGAGCTACGCTGTTCACAAACATACACACACACACACACACACACACACAACACACATACACAGACCATTTTCTAAAAACCACTTTTTTGGACACCAGGGGACCTCAAAACGGATATTTCCGATGAAAACTCAATATCGAAAATTTGACAAGATTACAATACTTCCTCTTATTAGGAGTAAGAGAAAGTAATATATGGACAGCATCATTTAATCTTTGGCCAGTAAGAAAAGTAATAAAATTTAACAAGAATTTAGAAGATGGCAGCCTTAATAATTACTTAAACAATAAGCTATCATGTTAAGAAGGAAAGGTTATAAACCTCCTATCTAAAAATGTACCTACAATAGGGGTGGGTGACCGGCATATCGCGGCGCATATGTTTATCTGAACTAGATAACGGAGTTAACTCATGCATTGCCCGCAAGGAGTATCTGTTGCATGCAGTTACTTGGGGAGTAGCGACCCCACGGGTTACTACAGCTCAGTACTCCATGCACTTCGTCAGAATAGTACACAATACACTTGAATTACATACACTTGAAATGTAATTGATGTGCGATATTGTGTTGTAGTAGTGGTAGTACTAGTTTGTGGCGTGAGCGGTTTAGTAAAAGGGCTTGTAAGTATATATGTTTAAGAGGGAGAAGTATCAGAGATAAGAAAGTAGTCACCACTGCTAACAATAAATATATTCTATTTAAAATAATAACTACAAGTTATTTGCAAAGAATGTATAAACTTATTAATATATTGTGGAATTTAGTTAGATTGATTTTACTTAAGATTAATGCTTAAACTGGCACTGATGTTTACTGGTAGAATGTCTAATTTAGACTGTCTTGAACAGAATGCCTTCTCTTGTTAGTACTAATCTTCCCCTTTTGAGAAGGAATGCAAAGATAAAGCTATCAATGCTCTGTGAACTCTTAAAGACAAAACTAACCAGGTCCTTTGAACTCTTCTACCTGTGTGTACCCTTTTTGCCAGCGAGTGTTATATTTTCTTCATAGTTTTGGTATATTTCAAATAAAATATATTTCTATATTTCTGGCATCCATCATACACTCTACACATTACAGACAAGAACAAACACAGTACAGTAACTAGGGTCTCCGTCCCTAGTTAATTGGCTAAGCTAAGGGAGAAGGAAGGGATTAGCTCAGTGGTAGCGCACTGGACTAACAATGCCGACTAATCCCGTGTTCGAATCCCCAGCCCTTAGATTTTCTCTTCCTAGGAGCCTCTATAACTCACTGTCCGGTGATGGGCAGTTTTCTCTGTAGCTAGAGAACATTACTTGGAGACCGGCAGTGCACTGAGAAGGCACCGGGGAGCACATAGATCATTCAGGTCGCAGTATAATAATCCCCCACAACAATCTACATCTACACTCATACATAATCCTATTAGGTTATTCTCAAGGTTCTTCCTAATTAAGACCAAATTATGCTTCTAAGTTGTTCTCATAAAAACCTACAAAAATAATCGGCAATTTCATAATATTATCATTGAAATGCAAATTAGTAACGATATATCTATAAAATTAAATAAATTAAATATTTGTAAGCGATTCATTAAAGATATTTTTCGTTTTATAAATATTTCTAGAAGTCTTTAAACATAATCAAAAAATTTTTTACATTAACGCAGTCATTTTAAAAACAATTTTATTCCAAACATTTTATTTGGTGGAGGGGGGGGGATTTTTTTGGAGGCAGGTGTTCTGGGAAACAGTAATTAAGCTTTCTTCGAAAGTACCACATTATTAAAATGTACGTCGTCCTATTAAAATATATCAAAAGCACAGCTGGAAATCCCCAAATATCAAGAGAATCTAGTAAACGGAAAGGCTATTCTGGGATTTTCGCATTTTCTCAAAAACGGCTATTACTATGCTCTTCTCACATGGGGAATGCTGAAATAAATTTGAAACATTTTTCTGGACAGAATTATTTACGATATTTTCGGAGGAATATATGACAATCCGATTTAAAAAGTTATTTATTTATGTTACACACATAATGGACGCTATTTCCTGGACTATATTATAAATACATTCAAGTAATTATGTACTTAGGATGCTAACCGATATTTACTCACTTCCAGTATTTTTAATTTCTCTTACTTCCTACTAAGAGGAAGTATTGTAATCGTGTTAAATTTTCGTTATTGAGTTTTTACCGGAAATATCCGTTTTGAGTCCCCTGAGTGAAAAAAAGGGTTTTTTAGAAAATGGTCTCTGTGTGTGTGTGAGTATGTATGTGAACCGCATAGCACAAAAACAAAAAATCGTAGAAAGTTCAAACTTGATATACCATTTAGATACCCACCATGGGATCCGACGGTGGGTCATGTGTCAAAATTCCTCAACCGGAACTACCACGTTACTAGTTGATTTTTTTACTTTTATGCAATTTTCTCAAAAATGGCTGCGACGATTTTCTTCAAACTTAGTATATCAAGTACACATACAAAAAGCTACAACTTCTATTTCTCTGGAAAAATTCATTTAAGGGCATTTTTGGGGGGGAGAGGTGGGTTTAGGTTTTCCTCTAAAGTGCTATTTCAGTTTTACTATACAATTCTGTCATCTAAATAATATTAATTAGAATTAAATATGTTGTTGAAATTCTGAATTTGAAAAAAATCGGATGACAAGGAACAGGGGCGGCTCTAGCTCGTATAGCGCCCGTGTGCAATGAAACCCTGGCGCCCCCTAGGCCTGACCCACCCCCCCTGCGGCTATAACTATTAACTCTGCCGTCGTAACAAGAAAGTTTTTTCATATTCCAACAAGCTATTTTATAAGTAGGTATGGCTTACAGTATGGTATTAGTTACGGCCTTTCTTCTTATGACGGCAGAATAACACTCATTGTTTTTATGCCTGTAGCACATCTCTGTTACGAAACTAAGCGGGAAACCGCGATAGTTCATGTTTCGTCTTGTGTTTTAAGTTTTATGGACAGCGAAATAGAAGCGAAATGTATCGAATTTCTGTTTCGCTGCCCATAGATCGCGCTGGCTGGCCGCTTCTGTCATATCATTGTTGTACCATGATGGTCCAAGACGATACTCTTAGCTGTCTCAGGGAGCGCCCGTGTGCATTGCACACCCTGCACTATAGGTTAAGTCGCCCCTGATAAGGAAGTGGGTAGTGTTATGTAAGTTAAGAAGCTTGTGCTTGTGTATGTGAGAAATGTATTTTCTCGAAAATGGCTCCAACGATTTTCTTTACACTAGGAATGTGTACTATACATATAAAGAGCTACAACTTTTATTTGAAACATTTCTCCTGATAATGACATTTAAGAGGGCTTTTGGGGGAGGGGAAGGGTTATGTTTATTTGTAAAGAGGAATCATAGTTGATTATACAATTCTACCAACAAAACAAAAATAATTAGAAATAAATAGATGGGCAAAATTTACGAGTTTGATGAAAATTAGTAAACCGGAAGTGCGTTTTCACTGAACAGTTTTTCAGTTTTCAACGAATATCGACGAACTCCGACGAATTTCATTAAATATGGGTTCACTAACTATAAAATTTGTCGATTTCAATTTTGAAAACTGGAGTAAGAGAAAGTTGTGTGAGTGTTACACACCAGATTTTTTGATTTGTCATGTGCGTGTTTCACGCGATTTTGTTTGTTTTGTTTTGTTTTGTTAGATACCATATAAATATGTGGGCTTTTTATTTATTTATTTATTTTTTAATTCAATAATTGAATTTTTTTTTTGTTTTGTCCAATAATTAATGCCTTAAAGAATACCTTAAAGGAAAAAATTTGGAAGCATATTTTTAATGCTTGTAACTGTTGAGGAAAACGTATATATAAGATATAATTAATCAAGGTTAAATAACAGATGTACAGACGCAATTCACATACCCTGACGCCATCTATATACAATGGGGTTATAATTTATTTTAGTTAGAAAATATATTACTTATTACGTATTAGTAAGTGCAAGTAATGCGAAATTGAATTTTCAATGAAAATACACGTTTTGAGGTCCCCTGAGTTCAAAAAAAAAAAAAAATCTGATGTGAAACACTCACACAACTTTCTCTTACTCCAGTCCTCAAAATTATAATTGACAAAATTTTATAGTTTGTGCAACAAATTTAATAAAATTGTTCGAAAACTGGAAAAAAAAACTGTTCAGTAAAAGCGCATTTCCGGTTTACTAATTTCCTTAAAAACTCGGAATTTTGGCCATCTATTTATTTCTAATTAATTTTGTTTAGATGATAGAATTATATAATCAACTAAGATAGCACTTTAGAGAAAAACTAAACCCACCCCTTCTCTAAAAGTGCCCTTAAATGAATTTTTCCCAGAGAAATATTTTAAATTAAAGATGTAGATCACTGCATGTTTAGTTTTATATAAAAGTTTCAAGAAAATCGTTGAGCCATTTTGACAAAATCGCGCGAAAAGGAAAAAATCATTTAGTAAAGTGTTAAAACAACGCACTTCCGGTTATCCGATTTTTTCAAACTCGGAATTTCAACAACATATTCAATTCTAATTAACATTATATTCGATGACAGAATTGTCTAATAAACTGAAATAGCACTTTAGATGAAAACTAACCCCACTCCTCCCCCAGAAGTGCCCTTAAATGAAATTTCCCAGAAAAATGTTTCAAATAAAGGTTGTAGTAGTTAGTATGTGTAGTTGATGTACTAAGTTTGAAGAAAATCGTTATAGCCATTTTTGAGAAAATTGCAAAAACATAAAAAAAAAAACACCAGTAAAGTAGTATTTCCGGTTCAGGAATTTCGACAGATGACTTATTGTCGGATCCCACGGTGATAACTAAACGGAATATCAAGTTCGAACATTCTACGATTTTTCGTTTTTGAGCTATATGCGTTGGGGACCTCAAAACGGATATTTCCGGTGAAAACTCAACATCGAAAATTTGACACGATTACAATACTTCCTCTTACTAGGAGTAAGAGAAAGTAAAAAATAATGAAAACATCAAAAACTCAAAAAAATAAAATAAAAAAAATCACAAACTGACAAAACTTGTATTTAGCGTATGGTTAATTACCCTGAATTATCAGGTGATATAGAACATCCATCATAATTTTAGTGCAATACCAATAAATAAAATAATAATATTAGGTCTATATGTAAATAAAGGAGAATATATATATATCAAGGTGAATACAGATCAAATCAAACTCATAACCGCAAGATAATAGTAAAAATTGTATCTGTGGGCGAATTCAACCGCAATTGGCTTACAAATTTGTTTATTCAATAATACTGATGTAAAATTATTTATTTATTTGATTATTCATTTAATGTCTAAATAACATTACTTATTTTATTGCTTTATAAGTTGAATAACAGTAATAAAGGGTGCGATGGATTTCCCCAATGTGCGCAAGAGAGTCAACAAAGTTTATGGCGTCTCTCTCCACGGGTGCGGTTCATACAAAGGTAAATTAATTTAGTTTTTTTTATTGTAATTTAGTATTGTAATCGTGACAAATTTCCGACATCGAGTTTTCACCGGAAATATCCGTTTTGAGGTTCCCCTGGTGTCCAGAAAAAAGTGGTTTTTAGAAAATAGTCTGGGTGTCTGTGTATGTACGTATGTGAACACCATAGCTCAAAAACGAAAAATCTTAAGAAATTCAAACTTGATATTCCGTTTAGATATCACCATGGAATCCGATAGAAAGTTATTTGTCAAAATTCCTCAACCGGAAGTACCACTTAACTAGTTTTTTGTTTTGTTTTACTTTTTTGTAATTTTCTCAAAAATGGCTCAGACGATTTTCTTGAAATTTAGTAAATCAAATAGACATACAAACAGCTACAACTTTTATTTGAAACATCTCATTTAAGGGCACTTTTTGAAGAGGGGTGGGGTTAGATTTTCCATCTAAAGTGCTATTTCAGTTTACTATAAAATTATCTGTCATCTACATAATATCAATTATAATTAAATATGTTATTGAAATTCCTACTTTGAAAAAAAATCGGCTGACCGGAAGTGCGTTTTTACTGAAATGAATTTTTCAGTTTCCTGGTATTCTCTCGAAAAAAGCTCCAGCGATTATCTTCAAAGTAGGCATGTGAACTTCACATATAAAGAGCTACAACTTTTATTAGAAACATTTCTCCTGATAATGTGATTTAAGGGGTGCTTTTGAGGGAGCGGTGGGATTATGTTTTTCTCTAAAGTGCTATCATAGTTGATTATAACCGGAAGTGTGTTTTTAATCATATGCTTCTTTTAATCTCATTAAATTTGCTATACTAACTATAAAATTTGATTTTAAATTCAATTTCAATTTTGAAATCTGGAGTAAGAGGAATGTTGTGTGAATCTTTCACACCAGATTTTTTACTTTCCTAACAGTATTACGATAGTGCCAGTTTTGCGAAATTGATTTTTCACCCATAAATACACGTTATGAGGTCCTCTGAGTCCAAAAAAAATTGTTTTTAGAAAAGGGTCTGTATGTGTGTGAAAAGGATATCTGAAAAAAAAAAAAGTTGCAGGAAGTTTAAACTTGATATTTCGTTTAGACACTACCATCGTATCAGACACAAAGATTTCGGGCAAAATCCATCAACCGGAAGTGCCACTTTATTAAACTTTTTTTCTTTCAATTTTTTGTGAATTTTTCTCGAAAATGGCACTAAACGATTTTGTTTGAACTTTATATATCAACTACACGCACACAGAAAGAGCTATAACTTTTATTTGAAACATTTCTCCGGGAAAATTCATTTAAGGGCATTTTTGGGGGAAGGGCGAGGTTAAGGTTCTCTCTAAAGTGCTATTTCATTTCGATTTTCATTAAACTGAGAATATGAACCACACATACAAAGAGCTACAACGTTTATTTGAAACATTTCTCCGGGAAAATTCATTTAAGGGCATTTTTGGGGGAAGGGCGAGGTTAAGGTTCTCTCTAAAGTGCTATTTCATTTCGATTTTCATTAAACTGAGAATATGAACCACACATACAAAGAGCTACAACGTTTATTTGAAACATTTCTCCTGATAATATCATTTAAGGGGACTTTTTGCGGAGAGATGGGGGGTTATGTTATCCTGTACAGTGCTATCATAGTTGATTATACAATTCTACCATTCAAACAAAATTAATTAGATATAAATAGATGGCCAAAATTCCGTTAGTTTGTGCGATTTCCTGTATTGAAAACCTCGATGAATTTCGTTAAATTTGGTATACTAACTATAAAATTTTTTAATTACAATTTTGTAAACTGCAGTTAAAAATTTTTTTTTATCCCAGTCCAACAGATTTTTTTTTTTTTTTTTAATCCAAATTAATAATTATACGGTAGAACCGTACATTGTACTGGTGCGGTACTTTAGAGGCATGCTTAAAGCTATTGTTCCCCCAGAAACCTCAAAAAAAAAAGTGTTTTTGCTAGAGCCATGATACAGTTGCTGAAAGAACAATTGAATCCATCGTTTCTTTGGCAAATTAGCTTGCCGTTAGTTTTACTACAATATGTATGCAATACTTCCTCTTACTGCTGAAGTAAATTAATCTGTGTGTGTGTGTGTGTGTGTGTGTGTGTGTGAAACAGTATTTCTAATGAATATGATCTCTTCCTGCCAGTATTAATGAAATTTATTGCATTTATAATAAGATTGTTACTTATATTAGTTATTATATTAAATATTTTATTGTAATAATATAAATGGTTTACCTTTAATAGTATAGTCCTATAGTTTATTTACCTATAAAGTCAAATTCAATTATCTCTTTTATTTTATACGCTCTCCCTTTTACCTAATTTGAAATTGATAATTCTTATTATTAAATCCATAGTTTTATGCACTTTTTACTATATATTGTCTTTTATATTTATATAATCTTATTGTTTGTTGTATTTGTATAATGTTTATATCTCTAAATATCATAATTTTTATATTCATAATTTTTATATATATATTCTTTTTTTTTTTATTCTTTTATATTTGTAGTTTATGTTTCGTATAGTATTTCTTTTGTTGTGTGATTAATTATAAATGGGGTACAATCCCGTATGTATAAATAATAATGAAAGAACTTTGCACTGTTATATTATTGCAGAGAGAGAGAGTATCGTAAGAAGAGAGTGACAGACTGACTGGCAGAGTGAAAGTACTTTGTATGTTTGTTGATTTGATGGTGATTCAAATAACCATCCTTTCTTTAGGAGAATTACAGCCTCTTATATAAAGTGGCTGAACTAGCCCTCTCTCTCTCTTGAACTGCTCCTTCCAGTTCCCCTAGATGCACTCCATTCCCCTGCTACAACAAGGTGTGATGGATGCAAGAAATTATATCTATTTTATTTAAAGAAAATTACGATATGAAGAAAATGCAAGCTCGTTGGCAAAAAAGGGTACACGCAGGTAGAAGAGTTCATGAACCTTGTTAGTATTGTCTACCCCCTTCTTCTCATAGGGCACAGATTTGAACGAACAATCAGAAGACATTCCTTCAAGACAGTCTAAAAGAGACATTCAAGCAAAACACTTCAAGAATCAGTGCCAGATATAAGTTAAAACATAAGAGTTTATTCCAACTAATTTCAGTATACTTATAAGCATATTATTGTGATATTGTAAAGCTTAAATTCTTTTAAAGAATAATATATTTATTTTAAAAACAGTGGTGCTCTCTTGATTATTACTAATACTTCTCTCTTAATCGTATATACTTACAAGCCCTTTTACAAAACCGCTCATGCTACACAAGCTACTACAACTCAACACACCAATCACATTTCCGAAAAGGTGACTATAAATTTTCCTCCTATATATTTAAGATATAATTACGATCAAAATTCAAATCTATCGAACTGCAATTTCATGATTAGTTTTTTTCAGTTTTTCACAAATTTAAAAAAATGGCTCCCAAGATTATCATGAATAAGTTGCAATATTTAAGCTTTCCTCTAAAGTTTCATTTCAGTACAATATATATACTTCTACCACTTATAAAACACTGAATTACATTGAAAAACATTTTCAAGCATTACTAAGCTTTCCAATTTTAAAGAAAATTCGGTTAACCAATTTTACAGATTTCTGAGTCGAATTTAGCATCGAAACTAGCACGAATGATTTTCTTTAAACTTGGAATACACTGACAAAAATTCTGTCAGTTATCTTTGAAACTCTTTTGGAGATAATGATTACAAGGGAATTCTGAGGTAATTTCGAAGTTACATATTGGATTTTATCAGAGACATTTTCTGTGGTAGCCTGCTTCATTTTGTGGTAATCGACTGGTTTCGGTCGTTCGCCCATCTTCAGGATGCGTTTTTCAGACAGTGTGCCAACACAGACTCGTACAGAGTAACTTAGTTTCACACTAACTCAAGCACTAACTCGCGTTAGTGTGAAACTAAGTTACTCTGTACGAGTCTGTGTTGGCACACTGTCTGTAAAACGCATCCTGAACGACCGAAACCAGTCGATGACCACAAAATGAAGCAGGCTACCACGGAAAATGTCTCTGATGCTTTCCAGCTCTGCGGAACCAACCCACAATAAATATTGGATTTTATTAGGGTTCCGAACTAGGCGTATGTCCCAAATGTAACAGCAACCAAAAGAGAAGCTCAGCAACCAAAGTGAGCAAAGAAAAGCTGAACGATTCTCTCGCACTGGAGTGGAAGAAGCTGTATAAATATAATGACGGACAGTTGAAATCAGCTCAGTACATCCAATCGGTACGTGTCATTCTAATACCACTCTACCTTAAACATTCATCTATTGCAAAGTCCAGGCAGTCTTTGTCTCTTAATTAATATAAGAGTTGGGATTATATTATACTGTAAACTGCTATCATACTTGATTATACAATAATTCTATCATCCAAACAAAAATTAATTAGAAATAAATAGATGGCCAAAATTCCAAGTTTCAAGGAAATTAGTAAACAGAAAGTGCGCTTTTACTGAACAGTTTTTCTATCAGTTTGTGCGATTTCTTCTATTGAAAACATCGATGAATTTTGTTAAATTCGGTATACTAATTATAAAATTTTTTAATCACAATTTTGTGAACTGCAGTTAGAACCAAGAGTTAGTTCTTTGGAACTCTTTTGGAGATGCAATGACATGGAAAGTCATTCCAATGTCAAAGTGGTTCCAGCCAGCTGCTATCTTAACAAAGGATGGCAGTAATAAAAGAGCAATTTATAACCAGCGACCTAGCGGCCGCCGTCTTCAAGACAATGCCGGCCAAACAAACAACAAAGCCCTTTTCAATACTTTACATCAAAGCAAGCACCGATAAGGTTGGCCACTGATAAGGTCAGCAAACTACGAAGGTCGCACAAGGTCGCACACTAGGACAGATGTCTTGGTGTGAGTGTGGCCAACACCGATATATAAACTCTATCATATACAACGGGAAGAGCATTATATCTTATACGACGATACGAGCACGTCCATATACACGAGCAGCAGTTTACGCGACTATACACAGTTTCATTTAAACTTATTATCTTTTAGTAGTGCATCTTAGTTCGTTTATTTTATCATTCTAATTTATTACTTATTTATCTTCTATTTATTCCTAAGTATTTTGCTAGTTATTAGTTACCATTTATACGTTAAAATTATTGTTAAAATACCGTTTATTTTTATAAAATCCGTATTAATAATTCGATGCACTAACTTCCAAAATTTTTCAACTAACTTCCGCCCTCTTCAAGACACCTACTACATCAGGAATCACATCAAACGATTCCATTACAGAGGTAATGATTACAAATAAATTCTGAGGAATTTTCAAAGTTACATATTGGATGCTATTAGGGTTCTAAACTAGGCGTATCTCCTAAATGTAACAGCAACCAAAGAAAAGCTCAACCACTCTACTCGCACTGGAGTGGAAGAAGCTGTATAAAAATTTATCGACAGACAGTCCATAAAAAGACCGTTGAAATCAATTCAATACATCCAGTTACTACGTGTCATTCTCATACCACTCAATCTTAAACATTCATCTATTGCAAAGTCCAGGCAGTCTGTGTCTCTTAATTAATATAACAGTTAACCCAGTGTTAACCAAGTTTTCTTCTCATATCATCAACCAGACCTAAATTCTCTCCACCTAACACATCCATTATATAAACAATCAACGTAAACCATATTGTAACGTATTATTTTGTCAAATTTGCTAACAAATATGGTACACCTTTTATCATTTAAAACAGCTAAACCGTTGAGTAAAAGTTTCAAGTTTGGAGAAAATAACTCTTTATTTTAAAAGCAGTAACAGAAAGTAAGAGTAGTAAAAACAAAGGAAAAAAACCTTAAGTAATTTAAACAATTAGGTACTTCTTGCAGCCCATAAATAAATAATATCAGAGAATTTGAAATATATGAAATACAATTAAATAACGAGCTAGCAGAAATAAGGAGGTAATTATTAAAACCACACCCGATGCGCCAGTATAGATATTTTACAAATAGTTGCTTTTACAGGGTAGCAGCAAAATTATTGATCCAGGAGTCAGAGATGACCTATAAACTTTAAAATTGGAATAAAATAAATTTCGAGTTAAAATTACAAAACATTATCAGTATGGAAATATTTCAATTTAACTTTTTTAAAAGAAAACTTGTTTTGTTTTATATGATAATGTAATTGTTATTTTATAATTGCAGTATGGAGAAAATGAATAAGTAAGCTGAATAATTTCCTGCTAGATGACATTGTTTAACTACGTATAAGTGATGTTCCAATTATCTGAAAAAAAATATTGATTATTGAGTCCAACATTGTTACACAGTATTGTCATTTGTTCGGCCTGACAAAAAAAATAAAATTATGCACGACAAATTTGCAGTGTGTGAACGATAGAAAAAGAAAATCACAATAATCGATAAATTTAACAATTTAAGCGTCAAAACATGTTAAGTTCGTAACAAAAAATAAAATATAGCGATAAAAATATTTAAATGAACTACAAAATAATGTAATTTCAAATTTTTTTTGCAAGTGAATTCAATTTAGGTTAGGTTGTATTTTTATACATAATGCCCTTTATATGCTTTTATTACGCATTTTTATTAACTAATAGAAAATAACAAACATATAGTCCAATGTAACGGGAAACATATTTGGTAGAGAAACAATCTTACTCCTGTTCTCAAAATTGTAATTGACAAATTTTATAGTTACTTTGTGTATCAAAATTTAATGAAATTCGTCATAAACTGAAAAAAAACTATTCAGTAAAAGCGCACTTCCGGTTTACTAATTTCCTTGATACTCGGAATTATGGCCATCTATTTATTTCTAATTAATTTTGTTTGGATGATGGAATTGTATATTCAACTATGATAGCACTTTAGAAGAAAAACATAACCCCACCCCTCCCCTAAAAGTGCCCTTAAATGAACTTTTCCCAGAGAAATATTTTAAATTAAAGATGTAGATCACTGTATGTTTAGTTTATATAGAAAGTTTCAAGAAAATCGTTGAGCCATTTTTGACAAAATCGCGAAAAAGTGGAAAAAAATCATTTAGTAAAGTGTTTTGTAAAAATAGAACTTCCGGTTCATCCGATTTTTTCAAAATCGGGAATTTCAACAACATATTCAATTCTAATTAACATAACTTCAGTGGCCAGAATTGTCTAATAAACTGAAATAGCACTTTAGATGAAAACCTAACCCCACTCCTCCCACAGAAGTGCCCTTAAATGAAATTTCCCGGAGAAATGTTTCAAATAAAAGTTGTAGTAGTTAGTATGTGTAGTTGATGTACTAAGTTTGAAGAAAATCGTTATAGCCATTTTTGAGAAAATTGTAAAAACATAAAAAAAAACAACTAGTAAAGTAGTACTTCCGGTTCAGGAATTTTGACAGATGACTTACTGTCGGATCCCACGGTGATAACTAAACGGAATATCAAGTTCGAACATTCTACGATTTTTCGTTTTTGAGCTATGCGTTCACATATACACACAGACCATTTTCTAAAAACCACTTTTTTTGGGCTCAGGGTATTGGGCCCGTTTCAAAACGGATATTTTCAGTGAAAACTCGATATCGGAAATTTGACACGATTACAATACTTCCTCTTACTAGGAGTAAGAGAAAGTAAAACTGAATTTATTTTTCTTTAATTCCAACCTTTGTTTCAGTACAATTTATGATTCTACCACTTATAAATCACTAAATTACATTGAAAGCTTTTTCAAGCATTGCTAGCTTTTCAACTTTGAAAAAACTGGGTTAATATGGGTTAATTCTAATTTGTATAATTAATAAAAGGAAATAAAAATACGAATTATTTTAATAATATTGGTTTAATAATGCGTAATATGATTATTTTATATTTTAGATAAACAATATAGTACTTTAATAAATTTTATTATCTTTGCCAATGAATTGTTTATACTATATATAGAAATTGAATTATCATTTTTGTTGATTAAAATCTTTTTTTTTTATACTTTAATTTACTTTATTTTTGTAGACCCAAATTTTTAGTTTTTTTTTACTTTCTCTTAGTCTTAGTAAGAGGAAGTATAGTAATCGTGTCAAATTTTCAATATTGAGTTTTCACCGGAAATATCCGTTTTGAGGTCCCTGAGTCCAAAAAAGTGGGTTTTAGCCAAATGGTATGTGTGTGTGTGTTCGTGTGTGTGTGTGTGTGTGTGGTGTGTGTGTGTTGTGGTCTGTCTGTATGTATGTATGTATGTATGTGAACACCATAGCTCAAAAAAGAAAAATCGTAGAAAGTTCAAACTTGATATTCCATTTAGTTATCACCAGGGATCGACAAGGGGTCATCTGTCAAAATTCCTCAACCGGAAGTACCACTCGTCAAGTTGTTTTTTTACGTTTTTCTCAAAAATTACTCCAACGATTTTCTTCAAACTTGTTGTATCAACTACACATACAAACAGCTACAACTTTTATTTGAAATATTTCTCCGAGAAAATTCACTGAAGGACACTTTTGCGGCAGGGGTGGGGTTAGGTTTTCATCTTATCTGCTATTTCAGTTTATTAGACAATTCTGTCATCTAAATAATATTAATTAGAATTAAATATGTTGTTGAAATTCCGAGTTTGAAAAAAATCGGATAACTGGAAGTGCGTTTGTTTTAACACTTTTAGTATGATTTTTTCACTTTTTCGCGATTTTCCCAAAAATGGCTCCGATGATTTTCTTGAAAATTTCTATATAAACTAAACATGCAATGATCTACATATTTTATCTAAAACATTTCTCTGGGAAAATTCATTTAAGGGCACTTTTAGGGGATGGGTCATAATTTCTGGTGTTTATCCGTCTTAGCATGCATATTTATTTTCTTCCTGACCGGTTCGATTTTCATCCATCGTCAGAGCAAATTCCCCAAGTTCGTGTAGAGAGTTCACTTTCAAGTAATGTGTCGTTACTTGTATTCACCCTTTTGAGATATATTCTGCGGGGGTTATAAGGTTATGTTACTCTGTGTATGTGTATACAACCAACAAGTGTGAGTAACAAGTAACAGAAAAATTACAGTGAAATGAAACTCTCTAAACGAACTTGGTGAACATTTGCTACTGACGAGGATAAAAACCGAAAGGTCAGGATAGAAAATAAATTTGCATGGTACGACGGATCAAATACCAGATGTTATCCAGCATTGCAGATCAATCCACAGGTATCATAATTGATTCTACATTCTCATCCAACAAAAATATTAGAATAAATAGATGGCCAAAATTCCAAGTTTTAAGAAAATTAGTACGCCGGAAAAGCGCTTTACTGAACAGTTTTTTTCAATTTTCGACGAATTTTATTAAATTTGGTGCACAAACTATAAAATTTGTCAATTATAATTTTGAGAACAGGAGTAAGAGAAAGTTCTGTTGAGTGAGATTTTTTTCTGTACGAACAATTTGTCTGCAGTATGAATTGTCATTAGAAAAATCTTAATTGCGATACTTTTGCCATGTTAGAATATGTCGTTAAAAGGAGAAATTTTTTGTAATACTGTTTAATAAGTCCCAAATCAATTTCTCCAAGTTATCTCCCCATAGTCGTATATTAAGGTTTTTAACCGCAATTGATTCAAACCGGGAATTATCATTTTATAACACTATAGCCTAGAAAAAAAAGCCTGTATTACCCTTCTCTTGACCCCTCCAAAAAAACAATTATTCCCCAGGTAATTGTTTCAAATAAACCCGAGAAGATCAATATCCTCTCCGTGCCACATTTGAAGAAAATCATTGGAGCTGTTGCGTGCAAATAGCAAAAAGGAAAAAAATATATATATATACAGTAAAATCGCACTTTCAGATAATACGAGTAGATTTAATTTCGAATATTGCACAAACATATCTATATCATTAATTAAAACCAAATATGTGGATTTAAAGTCTGTGATCAAACAATCTTTATCTGATGGCTGAAATATTGTTTTATCAGTTAATCTTGATCAGTAAATTGTTGTGCTTATATTCATGCACAAACCTAATTTTACGGATGAATACGTATATGAATACAATAAAAGAAGTAGAATAAAATTTGCTAAGCAGTTTTTTTCATTGCTGGACCCTTTTATCTCTAAATAAGTATATATATTTAGAATTCCTACGTTTCAAAAGAAAAAGGTCCCATGAAAAGAGGAAACTTTTTTCTTTATTAAATCACTTTATTCAGCATGGGGCCCATGCAGAGTATAATACACGCTATAACATATACACATAAAGAAGGTCGTTAATATACAATTCGTATATAAATATTGAAAAGTATTATTAAATTATTAAAAGTATTATTAAATTGTATTAAAGTATTAAAAGCACTAGTAAAGCATTAAAAGTATTATTAAATTATTAAAAGTATTATATAAATATTGAAAAGTAATTAATGATATAGATTAATAATAAATTATTAATAAATAAAGAAAAATATTAATGTAGACCATAAACATATAAGATAATTACCAAAAAACATAATACATATAAGAAAACACTAGAAACATAAAATAATTAAGAAAATAACAAAAACATAAACAAAACAAAATTACAGATAAATTATATCAATTTATTAATCCAATTATAAACTACAATTTCATAACATTGAGAAATTTACTACATATGTATTAACCCTATTAACAAACCGAACTTCAGCAAAGAAGAAAGGTGTAGGTTGTATCCTTTTAACACAAAAGCCCGAATTAATGGCTGACGAAACGATTTGAATGACGCGGACATTTCAAAAATAATGTTGGTTACGTTGTGCGGAGATTTCCGGTCGTAATGGACAGTTGTGATCGACAATGATGTTAAACCGGTGAAGGTAGCTAATAACGAAATTTCCTATGGCCGCTCCAGTATGTGCGTTATTTAAAAATTCAGAGCTACGTTTCTTCACCTTCAGACGGTCATAAACAGTAGGGAAAAACAATCTCGTAGTGCTTATCTTTGCTACTCGATATCCACAAATCATTTCCATACACCATAACTGTCACATTCTTGAATTAGAAACTATACTAGTACAAGGAATTTTTGAGTAGGAAGTATCGAGGTTTTTATTTTTTTAAGACTGTTTTTGAAGACTTGTAAGTCATTTTTTGTAGCTCTTGAATCTAAAAAAAAAAAAAGCTTATCAAATTCTTATTATGTAAAATCTTTTATTGATTTCTTAATTTTGAAAACAATATATTTGGAATAATAATCGCTTTTCCTTGTCCCTACCGGATACTCGCTATAACCGATGTTTTTCTAAACGTTACTATTCACCAAATAATATTCCCAATCCTCTCCTATACTCTACTTATTCCCCTTGGAAACAGATATTTCTAATGAATTGCTCTCTTCCTGCCAGTATTATGAAATGTATTGCATTTATAATAAGATTGTTACTTTATATGGTTATTATATTAAATATCTTTATTTGCACAATATAAATGGTTTACCTTTATAGTGAATCGATAGGTTATTTACCTATCAGTCAACTTCAATTACCTTCTTTACTTTATTGAATAACCTCTCCCTTTTACCTAATTTAAAAAATTGATTATTCTATTATTTACAGCCATAGTTTTTTGCCCTTTTTTACTGTATATTGGCTTTTATATTTATAATAATAGTGTTTGTTGTATTTGTATAATTTATATCTCTAAATACTATAATTTTTATATTCATAATTTTTGTATATATATTCTTTTTTTTTTATTCTTTTATATCTATAGTTTATGTTTCGTATAGTATTTCTTTTGTTTGTCGTGTTTGATGACGAGATAATTAATTATAAATGGGGTACAATCCCGTATGTATAAATAATAAAATGAAAGAACTTTGCACTGTTATATTATTGCAGAGAGAGAGAGAGAGAGAGAGAGAGAGAGAGAGAGTATAGTATCGTGAGAAGAGAGTGACAGACTGGCTGGCAGAGTGAAAGTACTTTGTATGTTGTTGATTTGATGGTGATTCAATTAACCATCCTTTCTTAAGGAGAATTACAGCCTCTTATACAAAGTGGCTGAACTAGCCCTCTCTCTCTCTTGAACTGCTCCTTCCAGTTCCCCTAGATGCACTCCATTCCCCTGCTACAACAAGGTGTGATGGATGCCAGAAATTATATCTATTTTATTTGAAGAAAATTATGATGTGAGAGAAAAATGCGAGCTCGTTGGCAAAAAAGGGTAACACCCAGGTAGAAGATAACGTTACAGAAGAGTTCTTAGAACTTGGTTAGCTTTGTCTTTTAGAGTTCATAGAACTTGGTTGGCTTTGTCTTTGGCCCTTCTCACAGGGGAGGATTTGAACTATGAAGAGAAGGCATTCTTTCAAGACAGTCTGAACTAGACATTCAATCAGAACACTTCAGGAATCGCTCACTTACCTTGAGTGCCAGTTATAGCATTTATTAATATTTATTGTAGATAAACAATTGATTTATTAAGATATAGTTGTGATATTGTAAAGAATTTAAATTCACTTAGAGATTAATATATTTATTTTAAAAACAGTGTGATCTCTTGTTTATTTCTTAATACCTCTATCTCTATCTCAAACATACACATAAGCCCTTTACTAAACCGCTTACGCCACAAGCTACTACTACCACAAATACACTACAGCACACCAATTATAGTGAACTGGCGTGGTGGGGAGTGATTTCAGCCAATTACAATTTTTATACAAAACTTACTGAAATGAAAAATAAGAGACCAGTTAGTTGCAGAATTCGCAACACTACAATGTAATAAAAGTAGACAATAGGCGCTCTAATTGTTAGATTAGTAGCCGATTATTTTTCAATCTTATTTGAAGAAGGCATTCGAAGCACAAAAAAGTGCATCGGAAGCTACATATTTTTGCAAAGGCTGTGAGTTTGTGTTGGTACCCGTGATATAGACGATAGAATGGTGTAATAACATGGTTGAAGGCGCTTAATGACCATAGTAGTCGATGCGCAAAAATCAACAACAACATTGAAATGGCAATTTAGTAGAAAACCTTATATCCCCCCCAACCCCAAAACCCGCCATAAATGAATTTTCCCGGAAAAATGATGCAAATAAAACTTATAGCTCTCGTTAAATGATTATTTGATATATCAGGTTAAAAGGAAATCATTGAAGATATTTTCGAGATTCTCCTCACACACACACCATATGGTAAAGCTAGGAGAGATGACGCACATTTCAAAGTTATGCCTTTATCAAAATAAAGGAGATATATTAAAGAGGTAATTCTTATAAAACATATGTCAACAACTACTATTATCTGCAAAAAGATGTTATTTTTCAAAATAATGACATTCTCATTTATTCCAGAAACAAAATAAAAATACACTATATTTGGCCATCTCTCCTATTGTGGTAGGATAGATGACGCACCATAGGTAGTAGACCGCTCCTCTGTGAAGGTAACATGGCTAATCGACATGAAACTTGGTAAACACTAAGTCTACGAGTCCAACTTTAACGACAGCTGGAAATCTTTCATTTCAATTGCAATTAATATAGTATATAAAAAAATTTACTAAGCGTTATGAAAATTCACGTTATGAAAACACCGCTGATGTGTATAAATGTTCCTAGAACACACAAAATAACTGAAGAATTTTGCAATATGTTCGCTTCTGATCTCTCTACTCCTGGACTAACTTCCATGACGCCAAGTGGTGGCAAACAAGAGAAGTAAAGCCTGCGTCTTCTCTCCTATCGCGTCATCTCTCCTAGCTTTACCCTATTCAGAAAAACACACACACACACACACATGCTTAATTTCTAAAAACCACTTTTTCTGACTCACATGAATTCGAAAGTAATTATATCCGGTGAAAACTAACATTAAGGAAATTTGACATAATCGCAAAGTTCGTCTTAGTGTAGTAAAAGGAAGTAAGACAACAGGTTGTATAGAATATATCGTATCACTGTTTATTCCTATATTTTTACTTTCTCTTCTTACTCCTAATAAGAGGAAGTATTGCGAAGTAGTGTCAAATTTTCATAATTGACTATTCACCGGAAATGAATATTTGAGATTCTCTGAGTATGAAAATAAAAATACACTATAATGAATGGTCCGTACGTCTGTCTGTATATATGTTTTATGTGTGACAAAATAATTATAAAAAAAATTGCAGAAAGCTTGAAACTTGATATTCCATTAAGATACTAAAGTTTTGATCAGAATCCATCAACCGGAAGTAAGACTTTACTAAATGTATTTTGTTTTTCAATTTTTTTGCGATATTCTCGACAATAATGCCAAAGATTTACTTTCAACTTCTTATATAACAAAATTCATAAATGCCTAACATTGTTGGTATTTTATCCGTAGTAGCATGGATTGGTGGTTTGTAACGAATACACAACCAACAAACGTGAGTATAACAGAAACATTTCGTTGAACTGAACTCTCCACACAAACTTGGTGAATTTGCTCAATGATGGATGAAAATCCGAAACCGTACAGGAACAAAACCAAATTTGCATGCTAAGACGGATAAAATACCGGATGTTATCCAGCATTGCGGACCTGCCCACATTTTACACTGTACAATAGATACAATAAGCAAATGTGAATGTTTACATGACATGATTTACATGAGAAGAAAATACCCAGTGGTATTATTTCAAGGCGTTGGAGTTAATTTAAAAGGTCACTGGGCCACTGACGCTTCAGACGTCGAAATGGATTATCAGGTAAGGTTTGACTAGCAAGTTGTTGAACCAAAGGATTATTATGATGGGACAGGGAGTTATGGAATCTTTGATAACGGGATTTAATTGGAATGGATAGGTCATTATGTAAGGTTTTATTGGAGACATAATAAGGAGCATTGGAGCACGCTATACAACAAGTTCATCGTGTTGTAGACGCCGCAGCATCCTCCTTTAAGAAGAAACAGTACTGTACAGGAGCCTTCCTTGATGTCTCTCAGGCTTTCGACAAGGCACCCTGGACTGCTGTGGAAGCTCAAAAGCATCCTACCATATACCTATTTCCTTATTTTTAAATCATACCTGAGTGACCGGTTTCGCCAAGTCTCTCAGGGGTTCTTCCTTTACTCCCTATTTCCCTGTGAAAGCTGGAGTACCGCAAGGTAGTATCCTAGGTCCAATTTTATCCTAAGATGTTCCCCTACATCCTAATACAGTAGCATCAACCTTCGCTGATGATACTGCTATTCTTTCCTCCCATACCGAACCTACTATTGCTTCCAGTCATCTTCAAGATCATCTTTTTACTTTCTCTTATTGGAAGAGAAAATAATGCTATTGGAAATTGAGTTTTCACCGGAAATACACGTTTTGTGGCCCCCTAAGTCCGAAAATTTGTTTGAAATTTAGAATTTAAATTATATTCTATCAGGAGACGCAGCAATAAGGATTTGGTCAAAATTGGTCGACCATATTTTGTAGTTTTTTTGAGATTTTCTTATAACTTGATACAAGAGATACAATTTTCATTTGCAACATTTACCCGAGAAAATTCATTTAATGTATGTTCTGGAGCATTGGTAACGTTAATAAAGTGTCATTTCAATATAGATTCACCGGCCAAAAATTCCGGCCACTTAAAAAATTACCTGGTATTAGCACCATCCCACGAAAAAAAAAAAATCTGGTATGAAACACTCACACAACTTTCTCTTACTCCAGTTCTCAAAATTATAATTGACAAATTTTATAGTTAGTGTACCAAAATTTAATGAAATTCGCCGAAAACTGAAAAAAACTGTTCAGTAAAAGCTCACTTCCGGTTTACTAATTTTCTTGAAACTTGGAATTTTGGCCATCTATTTATTTCCAAATTAGTTTTGTTTGGATGTTAGAATTGTATAATCAACTATGATAGCACTTTAG
>JAAEAF010010658.1:0-41012 GCA_011037195.1 Triatoma infestans | reverse complement strand
TTAATACTTGTAGTTATTTAGTGATAAGAACTATGTCAATGTAGCGGCATCTCAAATAGCCCGAAGCGGAAGTTACAATAAACAGTTATAAAAAAAGTTGATAAAAATACAAGATATAAAATTAGTTTTTCGAAAATTACGACACAATTTTAATACTTCCGCTACTAAGCAAAAAAAAAAAAAAAAAAAAAATCTTGTGTGAAACACTCACACAACTTTCTCTTACTCCCAATTAGTGCAACTGTAATATAAAATGACAAATTTTCATTACACTCAAATTTTACATATTTCTCCTAATAAATATAGAGATGGTGTGGCTGGCTGTAAGTACCTACTGACCTTGGCACCTAGAGAAGCGATTGCATTGTGTGGCCCAGCAGAGTGTACCAAATTGCATACAACATTTCAAATTAAACGCCACCAATTTCCGCACAACTGTCCAAAAATCAATTTTTTTATGAAAAAAAGTTTCAGATAAAAGTGATTTGTTTATATTTGTGCAGTTAGCTTAAAAAGTTTAAAGGAAATCGCTTAAACTAAATTCCAAAAAACCTCAAAAACCTTTTCTGTAAGTTGCACTTCCGGTTTAACAGATTTTTCTTCAAATTTGGAATTCTAACAATAATTCTAATGGTGTTCTAATATTAAATAAGTGGTAGAACCATATATTATATTGATATGGTACTTTACAGAAAAGCATAACGTTACAACTCTCCCAAAAAAGCATATTTCAAAAAAAAGTAATAGAGATATATTCCTTACTTCGTACACCAAGTTTAAAGCTAATCATTGGTGCCGATTTAGAAAAAAATCACGAAAAATTGAAAAAATCTGATGTGAAACACTCACACAACTTTCTCTTACTCCAGCTTTCAAAATAATAATTGAAAACAAATTCCATAGCAAGTGCACCAAATTTAATGAAATTCGTCAAAACTCAAAAAACTGTACAGTAAAAACGCATTTCCGGTTAACTAATTTTCTTGAAACTCGGAATTTTGGGCATCTAATTATTTGTAATTAATTTTTTTTGGATGATAGAATTGTATAATCAACAATGATAGCAATTTAGAGAAAAACATAACCTCTCTCCCCTAAAAGTGCCCTTAAATGAATTTTTCCGGAGAAATGTTTCAAATAAAAGTTGTAGTTCTTTGTATGTGTAGTTGATGTAGCATGTGTCAAGAAAATTGCATTGGAGCCATTTTTGAGAAAATCGCAAAAAAGTAAACTAAAAAACTAATAATGTGCTACTTCCGGTTGAGGAATTTGACGTATAACGTACTGTCAAATCCGATGGTGATATCTAAACGGAATATCAAGTTTGAACATTCTACGGTTTTTCGTTTTTGAGGTATGCTGTTCACATACACACACACACACACACACACACACACACACACAGACTATTTGCTAAAAACCACTTTTTTGGACCTCAAAAGGGATATTTCCGGTGAAAACTTTATATCGAAAATTTGACACGATTACAATACTTCCTCTTACTAGGAGTGAGAGAAAGTAAAAAATATTCCTTAAAATCACACTTAGGGTTGATGGATTTAAACTGAATACCATATGTGTCCTTTTTGCGTCTTTTCGTTTTTGAGATACACTTTTTTCATACATACAACAAACCCTATGGTAAAAACTTTTTTTTCTTACAGGTAATATTGTAATGTTAGAAGGAGAAAACAATTGGATACCTTTTATCAATAAAAGGGAAAGAACAAAGTTGGTCTAATTTAATAAAGCAATATATATTTATAGTAGTGGCAGTGAACACTTGTGAACAATTTGGATGGTTGTTCAAAGGCAGTCTGATTGAACGGTTCAGATGGCCCACTTTGATCGTTTAAATTCCAATTTCCTTTCTCTTATTGTAGAAATTCTTTCTTTACACAACGGACAGACATACATTTAAGGACAGCTTTATCATTAGTAGTAATATAAATTGTCTGAGGGAGATATATAATGTAATTATAATAATTATATTTTGTGGTCAGCATAAATCTAAAAGGGAAAATCACAGAAAGCTGAAACTTGATATTTCGTTTAGGGGACGCGACAATAAGATTTTGGTCAAAATCGGCCAACCGGAATAGAAAACACCAGACTGAAGTTGTTTTTCATTGAGTTTGTAGAAAACGGCTCTCCAACGATTTTCTTTAAACATGGTGTATGAACTATTCATTTAACGAGATCTAACTTTTATTTATAACATTTCTTTTCGGGAATAATTCACTTAAGGAAGATCTGAGGTACAAGGGTTTCCTCCAAATGTCCAGATTTATAAGTAAATGGTTACACACGGTTCTGTTTGAAACACTCACACGACTTTCTCTTACTCTAATTAATACAATTTAATCCAGAAATTATCTCTAAAATTACAATGTTACAATGTTGGGCTGGCCAAAAACATGGTGGTGGGTACTTCACTTGTATACATGAGTGGCGTTATGTGGAGCACTCTATATCAACACCAACAAAGCTTGTGCAAATTTAAATTTAAACTGACAGACCTTCACCAACCCCTCCCCTAATCTACTGTCTCAGGAAAATGGTTCCATCTAAGCAGCAAGCATTCCAAGTTTAAAGGAAATCGTTAAAAGCGTATTCCAGAAAATTCCTAAAAACCTATTCTGTAAAATCACACTTCCGGTTAACCAATTTTCTTCGAATTTGGCCTTCTATCAATACTTCTGATATGTATTAATATTATATATGTTTTAAAAACATCTATTATACTAAAGTGCTACTTTAAAGAGAAGTAAGTGTAACGCTACTGTTTCCCCCAGAACCACAGAAAAATAAATTTTCTCACGAAAATTTCTCAAATAAAAGTGAGAGATATTTATGTGTGTAGATATAGTTTACAAAGTGTAAAGAAAATCGTTGGAACCGTTTTCCAAAAATTCCAGGAAACAGTGAAGAAAAAAAAAAAATTCAGTAAAGTGGCACTTCCGGTTGACGGATATTGCCCGAATTCGTTCGGTCTAATGCGGTGGTAGTAGCTAACGTAATACCAAGTTTGAGCTTTCTACGGGCTTTTCGTTTTTGAGATATTCAGTGATCTGCAGCTATAGATCTGACTCACACATAGAAGCACTTACAGCGTTTTCGCAAAAAATAAAATATGTTTCGTATTCAGGGCACTCCAAAACATGTATTTCCGGTGAACACCAATTTCGACAATCTAGCACGATCGCATATTTCCTCTTCTTATTAGGAGTAAGAGAAAGTAAAAATAGGTTTACTGGAAGTGCGACTTATTTTCCTAATTATTTTACGGATGCACCATAGGTACTTTTCAGTTATATGGGAAATTTGTAACTGAGTAATAACTGGCAGTAAGAGAAAGTAATGTGAGTGTTTATTTAGGTTTTTATTTATTAATTTTCTATTGTTTAGTTTCATAAAGTGAAATGTGTGGGGTCCTTCTCAGATTTACATACCACATATATCTCTATTGATAACCATACGTGCATAAAGGTGATTCAATAAGTAAAAAGACAGAGAATTGTATAGTTTTAATGTGGTGTACGTATATTAAATGCATTTCACAATATATTTTTCTTTCATAAACCGTAAATATTTTAATGACAGAATGAATATCCGATTGTTGCAACATATCTATGGTTAATAAAGAAGATAAGGCAGTTTAATTGTGATGATAATACTGACCGATATCAAGTAAAGGGTCACTGATACCCAGGACAAAGGGAGAGGTTTGAATTGTGAAAGTCATTTCGATTGGATGGAGTTGCGTCCACACACAGAGTGAGAGAGAGAATGAGAAAGGGTGAATAGTAGGGGCAAGAATGTTGAGATATCAATGTGATGATAAGGTAAGAAGAATGGAAGAGAGTCTGTATGCAGGTTTTATCTCTGTTTTCCAATAAATTCTGAAATGAACCACTTCACATTCACGGCATTTCCTTATTCAAATTATTACAAGTTTAATTTGTTGGCCGTAATATTGCCCATATAAAGGTAGTGGAGACGATATTTTATTGGCTTTCAGGATGTAAGGAGCTACCTGTATTTGTTTTTCGCATAGGGAGGAGTGGACTAGCCGCTTCTTCAGTGTTTTTTGCGTTGCTACGGCTCTCCCAGCCCTTACAACACTAACTTACTTACACTGACATATCTCTCAATATTCACATAAAAGCTTACAGAGGTAGTTAATGTTTTACCAAAGGAGGCCACAACAGATCAACAACTCTAACTGAATAAGGCTACATTACAGACCACCATCCAACGCTTCCATTATTGGTTCCTGACAAGAAGAAGGGGTGGTAGTTAAGAAAACAATCTAATAGTCCTCTTGAAAACCTGTAGAATAATTTTTTTGCTAAAATAAATATTTCAAGTAAATATGATAGCTCCTTTATATATAATACACGTAGCACTCCAGGTTTAGAGGAAATCGTTTAGTGGAACAGTATTCGTGAACTCGAGTCACGTTCGTTTCGTTTTCGTTTTCTCCAGTATTAAAAATATCCTAATAAATCGCACTTCCGGCAAACCGATATTCTTCACAAATTTGGGATTCTAACAGTTTTTAATGTAACTCCATTATTTTATAGGTGATAAAAGTTTTTCGTGATTTTCTTGAAATAGTTTCAACCGATTTTCTTTAAACTTAGTAAACTTCTACATTACATATTTTTATTTGAACCGGGAAATTGATTTTTTAGGGGGCTGTAGGAGACCAATAGCGTTAATTATTCTTATAAAATACCACTTCAACATAATGTATGGTTGTACTAACTATTTATAATATTAATATAAATTACAAGCATTAGGAGAATTCCAGATCAATAAGGGCAATTTTACAGAAAAGATTTAAGTTTTTTAGAAGTTTCTCAAAAACTATTATTACGATTTCCTTTAAACTGTACACATAAAAAAAACTATCACTTTAATTTGAAACATTTTTCCAAAAAAAATTGATTTTAAATAGTAATGTGCGGAATTGGTGACGTTTAATTGGTCAAATGATGTATGGGTTTGGATCAATTATTAATAGCGCTCATTTTTCGACCACGATTTGTGTCACTCCAGTAAAATTTTCAAAATTAAGTTTTCACCGGAAATACATGTTTTGAGGTCCCCTGGAATATGAAAAAGAATTTTTTTTAGCGAATGGTGTGCGTGTGTGTTAACAGAATTCCTCAAAACGAAATGTCGAACGAAGCTCACTTGGTATTCCATTTAAGTACTACGGCCGCATCACACATGAAGATTTAGGGCACCGGAAGCACTGGAAGTGCACACCTTGTTACTTGTTTTGTTTTTCACCTTTTCGTGAATAACTCGAATAACAGTTCCAACGATTTTCTTTAAACACAGTATATATATATATATATAATCTAGACACATAAATACCTAATCACTATTATTTGAAACATTTTTCCAAAAAAAATTGATTTGTGGAAGGTACAGTGGCTTTTAGCTTTTCTCTACAGTACCACTTCAGTACTAATATCTAATCCCCAAATAATATTAATATACATTAGAAACATTGATAGAAACCCCCTAATTTGAAGAAATTCTGTTAATCAGAAAAGAGACTTTACTGAATAGGTAGGTTTTTTTTTTTTAGTTTTTTTAGAAGTTCCTCGAAAACGATTATTACGATTTCCATTAAACTTGAAACAATATTCCGAATTGATTGATTGATTTTAGGGTTGGCACAATGCTATCGGCGCTCTCTTTGGACTACAATGCAATCTCTTCTCCTACCTGCCTGTGTAGAGGTATTCATTCATCCCTATATATTTCTATATTTCTATTTTTGAAAGAACTATTCGTTCAATGGAAATAATTGTCCGAATATCACAAAGTATGGTCTGTCTGTTTTCCTTTTTGAGAATCTTTTCTTTTCACAGAACACATATATTCATACAGAACTCTGGGTGCCGTTATAGTGTGCATTCTACAAACCCTGTTGATATCTACTGTATAAAACATGTGCTCTACTCTAGTATAATCTCTTCTACGGGAGCCCCCCGTGCCACCCGTTGATAAAAAAAAATAAACCCTTAGCCGATCAAACTCGAAAATAAGTGGATGTTCTACTTTTCCCGCGCTTACCGTTATTAGGGGTGACCCCAAGTAAAATTCAATCTTGATGATAAATGTTTTGAAAATACTAGTTTTAATTTTAATTTTCGTCAATAGTGCACACTATACCAGCACCGAACTTTGACTACAAATACCTTCTTTATTTTTCATGCTATAGGGACTTAAAAACAATGTAGTTCCCGGTGAAAACTCAATTTCCACCAAAACTGGGCACGATCGCAGTACTTTCTCTTAAAGCAGTAATTTAAAAAATTATGGTTATTTTTTGATTTTGGAAATTACATAAAAAGTAAAGGAGATTTAACTGTTGGTCATTATATACACATAACACGAGATATAGAAACATTTAATAAGGAACATCATCATCGCTCATTATACTTGATGAAAATAAATAGAAGAAGAAGAAATAATAAATCTTATTTTGAAAAGTGAACTTGGAATCTTTTCACAAAATGGCCTTCAATTGAGATAATACAGCTACTAAAATGAATAGCTTCTAAGAAACTATTTATAAAATACATTCCACTATAAACAAACTTAAATCCGTTCTACATACGTAACAATATATCTCTTCAAATGTCTTATTCATTCAACGCTGTAATTACTTTTTCTTTAAAACTATTGGTGTGAGAATTACTCACAAAACTTTCTCTTACGGCAATTAATACAAATATAAAATAAACATTTTTTTTTTTAACTTGAAATTGCAGTTACCCTAAACAGATAGTAGTTTAGTAAGAGAAAGTGTTCATTTAAGTTTACACTAGGTTTAATTTATTAATTTTCTTTTGATTGGTTTCATAAAGTGAAATGTGTGGGGTCGTTCTCAGGTCCACATAGCAGAAATATCTCTATGATTACCATACGTGCATAAAGATGATTGAATAAGTAAAATGACAGAGAATTGTATAGTTTTAATGGGGTGTACGTATATTAATGCATTTCACAATATTTTTTTTTTTCATAAACCATAAATACTTTAATGACAGAATGAATATAGTTTAGTTCACCCGGTTGTTGCAATATATCTACTGTTAATAAAGAAGATAAGGCAGTTTAATAGTGATGATAATACTGATCGATATCAACTAAAGGGTCACTGATGCCCCGGACAAAGGGAGAGGTGTGAATTGTGAAAGTCACTTCGATTGGATGGAGTTGTGTCCACACTCAGAGTGAGAGAGAAAGGGTGTATAGTTTGGACAAGAATGTTGAGATAACAATGTGATGATAAGATAAGAAGAATGGAAGAGTGTCTGTATGCAGGTTTTATCTCTGTTTTCCAATAAATTCTGAAGTGAACCACTTCACATTCAAGGCATTTCCGTTGTCAAATTACTACATTTTAATTAGCTGGCCGTAATATTGCCTACATAAAGGTAGCGGGGATGATATTTTCATTACCGTCCAGAAGACAACGCCAAATAACAAACAAGACAAGTCAAATAACAATTGAAATTTAACGTCACAGATTACTTAGAAATAGATCCACATAGACCTCAATTTGTAGGTTGCAGTGGAATAAGCTCCCCCCCCCCCCCCCGATTCTATTCTACTTAGAAATAATTTTGAAAGTTTTATATTGTAATTTAAGCGAAACTAATTGTGTGCCTCAACAATATTAATGTACGTGAATTTTTCTGATATACTTTTAATTGGCCTTATTTCACTTTTCATTTACAGTTTCATACAAACTTCAAATAGTAAACTTCTAAAATTAATGGGTCTTAACGCCGTTTATCGGCAGGCTTGTCCCCGCCTAAGAGAAGATCCAACACACTCACAGCTTTGATTCCGGAGCGCTAGAAAAACAAACGTCGCTATCTACGAATCGCCATTATCGAATGCAACAACCGCAAATTGATGCCTCAATCAAAGCCTGACCATCTTTGAAGCCCAGATTAAGGCCCAGCAGCCCATTATCAAACAACAAGAGGTGATGCTGCAACAACAGACGTTACCTATACGAGCTCCAATAAAAATCAAACCGTCATAACCGCTAAAACAGCCTATTCAACCAGTGATACCAATCTCAAACTTGTTTCCAACTCTAGCCACATTTGAAGTGGAAGAAATGCAGCAGTAAAAAATAACACTGACCTTCCTCAACCACAACAACAACAACAAACTTCTGAACCAAAACCTCCATCTATTTATGTCAGAAATGTTCTTGACTGTACGGAATTCTGCCGTCTATTGGCATGTGGAAGCAATAAATTTACTTGCAAATCAAGATTCAACGAAACCATACGTAATGCGGGGTAATTCTGGTCTATAATTCGGGTTGATAGGTCTATAATTAATCAGTTTCGCAAAATCAAAGCAGATTTTCATTCGCACCAATTAAAATAGGATAAATCATATCGCTTGGTTTTTCGCCCACCTTCACCATACCACCATCAATGTAAACTTCATCAAAGAAGAACTGGCAGCTAAGGGAGTCCCATCCAGAGACGTTAATAACGTATTCCATTCAATCTCAAAAATTCCTTTTACTTCCTATGATTTTTCGTTTTTTGAGATATTTACTCCTCCCCCCCACACTCACAAATACACATATACACATATACTCAGGGGACCTTAAAACATGTATTAGATGATTGGATACGATTGCAATGTTATCTCTTAGTGAGCAAGAATAAGTAATATAAAATATTTATTTCAAACATGTTATTTATTACAAATTAACAAGATAATTTAAATTTTAAAAATGCCAAAGACAGAAGACGAGTAATTTTGGAAATCGTTGGACCCGGGACATATTGGAATTTCACAATTAAAATTGTTTTACGCATAAATGAATTAACAAACATTTAAGAGAGAGTGGTCATATTTCAATTAAATAGGTCGCCCTGAAGATAATCATAAATTTACTTGATTTATATATGTATATAATTAACAAAATATCTGTGTACTAATATAGCTAGGAAATAACAATTTAATGCACCAAACTGTATAACAATAATTTATATAGTGCAATGTGTTGTGACAAAACGAAACAGGTAAATAATCTAGCTTGACATATTTAAAATTATAGGAAATAAACGCTTTTAGTAAATGTTTTTCCATAGCTTGTCATTTTCTTGTATCTGTGAATCTATAGTACATTGAAATGAAGAAAATAAGATCCACAGGTCCCGTAATTATCAATAAAAGAAACAGACATAAAGTTTGCAGTCAATACACAAGAAAAATTGCAAAAAATAATAAGAGGAAAGTCAACTCGTGCCGTGAAACACTCACAGCGTATAAATTTCCTTCAAGCTTTTGAAAGTTATACGAAATATTTTGTTGACCCTAATATGATATACAAGGTTCTCTTCAGTTAAGTAAAAAAAAAGACAAAGAACTGTAAATCAAAGAATGTCCTATTATCTTACAAATTGACTTACCTGTCATAAACTTTGAAACAGCTGTTTGTCACAATGCCAACACAATATGCACACAGAATATCTAGGGTGACCATTTTAACATGCACCACCTACTTTTTCTTGGAAAGTACGCAAGTTGGAAAAAAAAAATAATCCAAATGTTACCCTACTTACAATTTTGCAAAGATTCCAAAAATGTAATCAATTATTTTTTACTTTCTCTTACTCCTTTATTAAGAGGAACTATTGCGACGATAGGGCCATATTTTCGATATTGAGTTTTCACCCCGGAACTCCATGTTTTGGGGGTCTTCTGAATACGACAACAAACATCTTTTTACCGAAAGTCGCAGGAATCTCAAACTTGGAATTCCATTTAGGCACTATACTACGTTTCTAGACACAAAGATTTCAGGCAAAATCCTGCGTTAATTACATTTTCTTCATGGCGAATATTATCTCCTCGATAATTAATAATAAACTTTATTAATCTTGAATTCCACATACACTTGTATGAACAAGACATGCCAATACATTAAACAAACTAATAACAAGATTTTTACAAAGCAATTTTATAAATAGGAAAATCATCCAAATCAAATATTATTACTCTCACTAAAGGCCATAGTTTTTAGCTTAGATGTAAACATTTTCATTGCTGTTGAAGGTGAAATTTTATTTGGAACTGAATTAAATATTTTCCTTCCCATAAATAAATAAGAGAGGACGTGAAAAACGAGTGGATTGCACCATTATTACGTACAGTAGTTGTGCCTTAGGGTGTACAGCCGAATACCCTATGGGAAGATTGTCGTCTATTCGGAAATCTCCGTTGGTATTCTCTTGATGCCTAAATAAACACAATATCAGCATATTCAGCTGCACTGAAGCACTCTATTTTCCTCTGAATTCTCCACTAATACTAAATTATTGTTACTGATGACTGTATGTGTTTTGTTCATAAATAACAATTGCTGAAGATTTTGTTTTGTTTTTCAGTGGTAAAATGCTAAAACTTTGAACTGTTGTAGTTCTGTGATTGATTGAAATATGATGTATATTCATATAACATTTTTTACTTAAAATGACTTCCCCAACAAGTCCGCAAAGTTTTTTACATTCGATATTAGATCACCCTGTATATATTAAGATGTAAAATATAATGACGAAAGGTTTGGATGAGGCTGAATGTGCATGCAGCACGCAGAATGGCTAACATTAAAGTCAAATATATATAAGGAAAATTATAAATGGAGGAAAACATGCTATAATTATGTGAGTGTCCTAAAAATGTTCAATAGAAACACAGTTTATCTGCTTTAGATAAATATAATTACGGTAATATGATTAGTATTCAGATAAATGTAATTTGATAATGACGAAATTCCATCAAAGATATTGTTTTATTATTTTTAAAAACACCAGGAAAGTAACGTCCTAATATTAACCAAAGTGCAAGGCTATTCCCCTCAAAATAATGATATTTTATAGGGAAAACAGCAAAGTATAAGTACAAGGAAAAACACAATAAAATAGGACAGATTATAAAAAAAAAAAAAATAGAATCCCCTAAATATTATTTAATAATAGTAATAGTAAATGGAAATTAAAAGTACAATTAAAACAAAAAAAAAAAAAAAGGAAAAAGGAAACTAAATTATGTGAGAGGAAATAGACGATAAAGCAAGGACCCTGGTATCTCTAAAGTAACACCCGGCTCATAGAGAGGGAAAAGATTTTTCCCAGTCAGTTAATGGAAATTCCTGGTAATATTTACCAGATGGTATCAGTTTCGTCTACTACTACTGAGACCGCTAAATTGGCTAAAATTTATTTCCTTTTATTTCCCACTCTAAAGGAAAATAAATAAAAAAAAAACTATTTTTATATATTTTTGCAGTTTGGCAAGTGAAAATAAAAGGAATATAATTCAATTTAGAATTCATAATGAACATTTATATAAAAACTTGTTTATATGCAATTGGAAGCTGTTTTATATTCCTCATTCCTCATTAATTTATAATAAATATAAAAGGAATGCGAAGATCAAACAAAACAATAAAATACTTACACGACTTCCTCTTACTTCCTTTTAATACAAACTTATGTATATACTTATTTATATATATATATATATATATAAACTTATGTATTTTCTTTAAACTCAAATTTTACATATTTGTTCTGGACATAAATATAGAGGTGGTGGGGGATAAATACCAAAATATAATTAATCTTGGTAGGCAGAGAAGTGATGATTATATTATTGCCTAGTAGAGCGCTCTAAAAAACACTGAACCAAACTACATATAAAACTGGAAATTTGGGACGGGTATTGGTGTAGTGGTTATGAGTATGGACTTGTAAGTGGGAGGTTCCCAGTTCGAGTCCCGTGTTTAACTGTTAAATTTTATATTGGTTTAAAAAATGTTAATATTAAAGTAGGTACTTCGCCCTCTCATCAATGACAAGTAATTTTGGTAACTGGACGTTAAGCCCGCCTGAAAAAATAGGCATTACATTATAAAACTGGAAATTAATGCCACAAATTCCGCACACCTACCAAAATTTTCTTTTTTTTTTTTTTCAGATAAATGTTTCAGATAAAAATAATACGTTTTTATCTGTGAAGTTACCAACCAAATTTAATAGGAAATCATTTTAGTCGTTTTCGACAAAATTTTCATAAAACTCAAACACCTATAATATAATAAAGTCGCATTTCTGGTCAACCTTTTCTTCACATTTGGAATACTGTTGTAATGCTTCCATTGTGTATTAATATTATGTAGGTGGGAAAACCATATATTATACTGAAGTGGTACATTAGAGAGACTAGCATAACACTACTGTTCCCACAGAACTCCCAAATATAAATCCATTTTCCCACGAAAATGTTTATCAAATAAATATATTTCTAGATAGTATACTCAGTTTAAAGAAAATTGTTGGAGCATTTTCAAGAAAATCAAGTGGGAATGGAATAGCTAAGTGGTTAGCGTACTGGACTCCTACACGGAGGACCCGGGTTCGAGTCCAGCTGGGCTACCTTTAGATTTTTTTCTTCCTAGGAGCTTCTACAGCTCATTGCCCGGTGATGGACAGTGTTGTATGTAACGAGGGAACACTGTCCGGGGGCCACTGAGAAGACTCCAGGCGCCAATGACCAGAGCTGTTGAAGCGCCTTAAATTAAAAAAAAATAGGTATATAACAGCTGGTATATAATATGTTTAAAAGAAATCGTTGGAATCGTATTCGAAAGAAAGAACATAGGAATTCATGCAGTAAACTGGCACTTCCGGTTCATGCAATTATACCACTTAAAGCTGTAAAAAAAAAAAGTGAAAAAGTCATGTTCCGAAATGAAAGCCTCTTGATATCCCGACACTTTAAAAAGAGTAAATTGATTGAAATTATTTATTAGATTCTAAGTCAGCTAGCTCATATGTATATTAAAACATCGTATCTATTACTTAGCAATTTGTATATTTGCGGATTTTTAAAAAAACAGTTAAGGGATAAATGAAAATTGGCATTAAAAAAAACTATTTCTTACTTTCTCTTACTGCCGAGTATGAAAGAACTGTCTCAACAGTGAAAAAATCCATCACCTTATCCGACAATTAAATTTTCGGGGGAAAATTCATCAAAACGGAAGTGCGACTTAAAGGAATGGCTTTTCTTTTTTCAGTATTTTCCCAATTTCCTTGAGGACGGCTCTAACGATTTTTCTTAAAACTTTGTACACTATCTACATACACATAACTACTTATCCCTTTTATTCAGAAACATTTTTTTTGGAAAAATTCATTTTCTTGTTTTTAGTTCTGGGAGAGAACCGTGTAACATTAAGCTTTCTTCTAAAGCAGCACTTCAATACAATGGATAGTTGTTCTCATTTATATAATATTAACATACTTTAGAAGCGTGGCTAGAATTTCAAATTTAAAGAAAATCCGACTGACCGGAAGAACTACTTTACTGTAAGGATAATGAGATTTTTTTTTGTCGGAATTTTCTTGAAAATGACTATCGCGATTGTTCGTAACTTCTAATACTAATTGCACAGATATGGAAACCTAATCACACTTTTTTTATAACAATTTTTTTTTCAGTAAGAAAAGTTGTTGTTTGGGGGGGGGGTTCTGAGGAATCTACCACAATAAATTTAAAAATTTTGTGGTTGCCGCTCTCTTTTGGACCACAATATGATGAATTATTGTAAATTACTGACTACTATGTCACTGCTGTTACAGATCAAATTTTTTTTTCTTTTCTGTTTTTATTTTAAGATTGAATTCGATGGTAATACTTTCTTTTGATATTCATTCGTCGAATCGATTAAAGCTTCCATAGTCATGCGACGATAGTAACAATAAAAACGACTATTCCAAGGATATACTTACTTACATACATACATACATTTTAGATTTTAGATAAACGCTATGCTTGTAATTTATAATATATTTTTGAATTTATATTTGAACTCAGTATTGAACTAACAAATCTAAAGTGTTGATCTAGTAATCAAGTAAAAACGATTCTGAAGAAGCCAACTGCAAAACGTTGGTTTACAACAAGCTACTTATTTATGTCAACCAGAAAGGCCGACATTGTTTTTTGCATGACAAAGGAAGATCAATTTATGAAACAATTTTTGTTTCATAGTGTTAAAACGATTTGGCAAATGATTTTTATCGTTGGCATGGTTTACCGAATCACAAACAAATATATTATGTTCATAAGTTTAAAACGTATTTTGTTTGTTTGAGGCACATACTGACACATTTGGTCGCTTTACAACTACATTTTAGAGAGATATTTTTTATTATTTTAGTTTTCATGAATACACATATAAGTAATTCATTATTTTAAATGAATTTCCAGAAATCCATGAATAAGTTTTATGATTGATAGATAGATCTATTTATATTTTATATATACATAATTAAATTCAATTTTTTTTTTTATTATTAATTACTGAAAGTTGCAAAAATTCCGAGATTGAAGTAAAATCGGTTGATTGAAAGTTCAAATTTCCGAGCGATATTTTTTTTTTGTTACAATTTCCAGCGATTTTCTCGCTAACGATTTTAAACTGGAACAGCCAGCTTATTCATATAACAATTTAGTTATCTATAATGTCATTTTTGTTCGCATTTTTTACTTTCTAAAATGCCATTTCGTTGTTAGGTAGCTTTCCTCCCAATTGTATAATATTAAATAGTGATATATGTAGAAAATGCCTCATTGAGAACAAACAGAATTGCAATCGTGTTAATTTTTCCCCACTAGATTTTTTTTTTACATTCTCTTACTCCTAGTAAGAAAACTCGCAGGAAGCTCAAAACCGGAAGTGCAACTTTATTAGTTGTGGTGTGTGAAGGTTGGTTCCGCAGAGCTGGATCTAAGCCTATGTGGCTTTTATCTCCCCGATACCTCCCATGTTCCCTTAATTAATCTTCCCCCCGGTAGCTTACCGGTTAATCTACAATATCCCAAGATATCCCTAAACTGCAACTCGCCCAGGCAATCCTGCGAGAGTGGTGCCCTCCCAAATACGCGAAACCTAGTTCCAGCGAAACGGGGACACTGACATAAGTAGTGGTACACCGTTTCCTTAACTCCGTCATCGCAGTTCTGACAAATGGGACTAGACGTCCTCCCTATGTTGAACAACCCTATGAAACGGGACACCTAAGTGTGTCCAGTCACTATCCCTACCAAGGTCCTCAGACCCGTCCTACTAAGGGACAGAGGAGATACTCCGAAGTTCCCTGCTTACTTGCCTTTATAAATCTTTTGGCTTGGACGCACCCCTGCGTGTCCCCCCAGCGTTTCTCCAAAACTCTCATCTCCCAGAGTCTAATCTGTTTGTCGCGAAACGTCTTTGTGACGGCCAGGGCTGGTTCAGGACCACAAAATGGTAGTGATGATCCCTCCCTAGCCAACTGATCTGCCCTCTCATTGCCCTCTATTCCTGCATTACTAGTTTGAAAAAATTCTAAGAGAAAGTATGTGAGTGTTTCACACTAGTTTTTTTTCTTTAATTACAATAATTTAAAGATGTTGTTATAAATGAAAATTAATAATTAAATTAGAGCAAGTTAATTAGAAGAAGGCTGTAAAAGCGATCACTAACCAAATCTCTAATCAAATCAGTAAATCATATTTGAAGTTCCTTCACTATTGAGAAATGTGTTCATCGATCACTATAAAATTAAAATAATTAAAAAAAAAAAAAAACAACAAAAAATTAGACAAACTTCTCAAACACACTTGCCCCTAACAAGATATATCTCTAAGTAAGAGTTGACATAAATGGTATCACTTTCTTTTTTTAACAATAACACAGAAATTAATTAGATTGTTCGCAATATTTTTTTGTGAGAATAACAAGAAATAGGTGATGAACACTTGCACGGCTTTTAGAATGAACTGTTTTGGCCACCGTGTGTGTGTGTGTAGGTGTGTGTGGTAAGGGAAGTACAGACTCGATTTGAATGGGGGTACCACCATGTTGATATAAGTGCCAACCACACTAGATAAGATTACAGCATCCTAAAATAATTATAAAATATAAGTAAAATAACAAAAAAACTTTATTTTAAAATTAATAATACTTATATTTATAAAAATGGCAAATAACAGTGTAACACTTTATTACAAGAAACAAAAAAACATAAAAAATAATGTGAAACACTCATACGACTTACTGCAGTTTACACAGTCATGAATTATACATTTTCTTCAAATTTATGATTCCTCTTACCAGATGTTTAATTCTCATTGATATTCTATCAATGGGAGAGTCTAAACTCTTTTTTTTTGAGAAAACCATAACCTCCAAAACCCCCCTCCCTTAAATGAACTTTCCCGAATAAAGTTCCAAACAAAAGTGATAGGTCTCTATTTGTGTAGTTTGTATACCAAATTTAATGAAATGAATCGAAAAACATAAACTAACTTGTTTAGTGAAAACGCGCTTCCGGTCAACCGGAATCTTTTTCAAACTTGGAATTTCGGCAATTTATTTAATTGTAATTAATATTAATTTAGATGAAGGAATTGTGTAATAACAAACTAAAATAGTACTTTAGAGGAAACATTACCCCACCCGTCACTTAAAAGCCTTTAGGTTTCCTATGCAGTACCATTTTAGTATTATCAGCTACATAATAATTAATATAGATTAGCAGCACTGCTAGGATTCTATTATTCCTGATGAAGTGGCTAATCTACTCTCTTACGTAGCAATTAAGAAGTCAAGGTTGTTAAGTATATAATTAAGTTAAGAAATGGACTAACAGTTTACTATTATAATAATAATCGCGAAGAAGAAGAACAAGGTCAGACAAGGAAATCTAATTGCGTATCTAACAGGATTTATAGATATAGCAAGTGGTCAGAACAATAATTCACGCGATTCACTAATCATAGCTCACGCTATTGAAAAAAGGGGGGATTTTAGCTGGCCAAATATGGTAATATAATCAATAATAGAGGAGGAAGACGGACCTTTATATATATTTAATAACTATAATATAATTTTGCAGTGAATTTTTTAAAGAATGATAATTATTTATTACATAACGAGTTTAGGATTTCTCCTTTATAGCATGGAGTTTGGCAGTACCGATGTAATAATATATGTTATACAGTGTCAAAAAATACTAATGCTAATACTAATAATAGTAATAATAATAATAATAATAATAATAATAATAATAATAATAGTAATAATAATAATAGAAATTATTTATAAGAAATAGTGAAGAAATTATTATTCATTATTAGAACTGGATACTTAAATAAAAATATCTATACTAAATTACTCACTTGACTTTCTCTTACTGTATACCCCTCCCCCCAACAGACACACATCATTCTTTAAAAACATCGTTTTACTTTTTCTTACTCCTACCTACTATTAACAGGAAGTATTGCGTGTCAAAACTGCGACTTTACTAAATGATTTTTTTTTTCTTGTTTTTTCACTTTCTCGAGATTTCCTCGAAAACGTCAACAAAGATTTTCTTCAAACATCGTCCAATACCTACCCACACAGAAATACCTAATACTTTTATTTGAAACATTTTTCATGGAAAATTGATTTTTTGGAAGGTTCTCGGGGGGGTTAACAGTAGTACTGAGCTTTCTTCTATTTTCCAGCTATATATATTCACATACTTTAAAAGCATTAGAATATTTTCAAATTTGAAGAAACTCGGTTAACCGATACTATTTCATTACAGAATAGGTTTTTCGACTTTTTTCATAAAAACTTTAACAATTTCCTTTACACTTGGAATACTAACTGCATAAATAAAAAGGAAACCTATCACTTTTATTCTGATGTTTTTTTAGTTCTGAGATATCAGTTAAATGTATAGATTTTTCTCCATTGAGATGTCCGATTATAATCGCGAGTTTAGCAATATTACAAGTCTATGCTGAAGAGAATCTCCGCATGGACCGTAGGAATAGGGTTGCATCTTCTGGGATAGCCAGGCAGCACTTACGGCTCGTGGGACCTTTAGAATCACCTCTTCACTGGTCAAGGAGTGTAGGGACTTCCTGGAGCTAGTTTCCCGGCACAACTCAAACCCAGGGACTGCAGCCTCCCAATGAGGCTTCACAGTCTACACAAGGGCTGTGAATCCACCAATCCCACCTTGTGCAGATGTTTCTTGAACCTACCATGCCCAGTAAACAGGCCCGTTATCAGAGAAATCATGTGCTTAGACCCAGGGTGTCTCTGGTTCTTCTTCTACACAGCTCTTAGCATGACTATTTTGCCCCAGAACTTAGCCTCCAGTTATGGTTATGCTCTCTCCGAGTCCATTCTCAGAGACGCCTTCGCCATCCTCCGGCACAATTAAGTGAGGATGGTATGGATGCCGGCACATAAAAAGATAGAAGGTAACGAGATATCCAAGCAACTAACAAGGAACAGAGCGAACGCTCCGTTCTGTGGGCTGTGCAACCTGTCCTGGGGATAGCCAAAAGAAAGGTGCGGGCGTCTCTGAAGGAATGAATTTGGAGGGAGCAGAGCCATTACTTGACGAAGTGATGCCAAGACAGTGTAGGAGAAGGACCAAAGACACCCTAGGTTTAGGCAGAAATTAATTTTTTCTGATAGCAGGCCTAAAGGGAGACACGGTATGTTCAAAAAAACATCTACACAAGGTGAGGTTAATCAACTAGGAGCCTCTGTGCAGAGCGTGTCAGGAGGAGGAGGAAATTGCCTCTCACCTGTTATTCGACTGTGTTGCAATCTGCCGAATGCAGACCTTCATGAGGTCTTCGGCACGGCATTGAGACCGGAGGAGATCATATCGCAAGAAGAATTATTGGGGAAAGCCCTCGAACTCATGAAGAATGGTTTACTCAATGGTTGGAGCCCCCACCCCACTCTAATCTAATCTTAGCAATACTACAATGCGAACGTTTTGGGATATTTTTACACCATCTTCAGTAATTATAGAAAACCAACAATGCCATATTTTTTTATATGACCGTATGTACACAATCTGTACAGTATAAGCAAGCGGTTGTAAACATTATTATTCAGTAATCTGTTGAAGTTTAAATTTTGTTTGTTCAATATTATTGGCGCTCTCTTTTGGACTACAATATAATCATTCCACTAATACCTGGCCTTGTATCCCCCCACCACCACCACTATATTTATGTTCGGATAGTTGAGTAATCTTTGAAATTTAAGGAAAATTTGTCATTTCATATAACATTCAATTGTATTAACAGAGTAGCAAGAGAAAGACCGTGTGAGTGTTTCACACACCAGGTTTGTTTGTCCCATTCAGAGGTCCCTAACTGAGGGATTTCCAGGGAAATACTATTTTGGAAATTGGTTACCATCGGAATATTCCCACTTGAACCAGGACCTTACTTATATCGTGACCTAATGACTTAAGTGAGGAAAATTTTAATGGAAACTGAATTTCCATTTTTCTTTTAAATTATTTAACTAGCAGAAAATCTCACAATTAAAAAAAAAGAATTAATTAATTTTGAAACAAGAGATTCCGTGAATGATTCTTTATTTGAACGATAATTAATTCTTATATTGTCATAATTGTTTTCAGAGTAAACGATGACTTAACTTATGACGGAAAGGCTGGAGATAATTTTTCAATCTATAAACTGTTATCTAAGTATGAACAGTACTTACAACCAAAGAACTTACTTTAAGATACAGGGGAATCCCATGCAAGCGGTTCATTTTACAGATTTCAACAGGATACGGTAATATCCTTTACTAAAACGCCGTTTTTACCAACGTCCTGTTCAATCTTGATTTATTAATGCTGGTTCATATTTTTAATATGTAATCTTTATGATGAAAATAATAAATAACTTTTACCTGTAATCATCCTTTATGTTTTAATCAAACACCAGAAATCCTAACATTCGTCCCAAATTCTATAAAAATCAGTAGTTTTTTCTATATTAATAGTTTAAAAAAAAATTAAGATCTATCTAAGGTCTATCGAACTTTAAGTAGCGGGATTTTTTTTTTTTCACCTATTCCTAAGTAAGAAGAAGAATTTCTGATTGTGCCAGATAAGCGAAATTGACTTTTACACCGGAAATACATGTTTTGGGATCCTTTGAATACAGAATAAATGTTTTGTCTATCTGTTTTAACAGAATTACTCACAAAAAAAAATTTGCAGGAAACTCAAACTTGGTATTAACTTCGTTCGGGTATTACGAGCACATTAAATACGAAGATTACGAGCAAAATCCATCAACCGGAAGTGCAACTTGACTGACTGTTTTTTTTTTGCAGTTTTCGTGAGTTTCTCGAAAACGGCTCCAACGGATTTTCTTTAGACCTCCGTATACTATGGAGGTGTATCCTTACGTATTTACACACGTAAATACCTATCACTTTTATTTGAAACATTTTCCTGAAAAACTGATTTCTTTGGAGAGTTCTAGCGTTCTGGAAACAGTAGCTTATGCTTTCCTTTAAAGTACCACTTAACTACAACATGTAGTATTACCACCTACATATATTAATAGACACAGAATTACATATTTGAGAAAATCTATTTCCGTATATCTATTTGTTGATCTATTTTATTGGCGAAGTTTGAGCATTTCTCTTACTGCTGTGAGAGGAAGTATTACAATCGTGCTAAATTGTCAAAATTGAATTTTCACCATGAGATATTTTCCGGATCCCGGGGGCTGAGAAAAATTGGTTTAACAGAGATCTATCTGTATGCGTGGGTATGCGCGCAAACAAAATATTTCAAAAAAATAAACTCCAAAAACTTCATATTCTGCTTTAGATACGATCAATGCATCTGATCCGAAAGTTTCGGTCAAAATCCGGCTACCGGAACTACGAAATTACAGAATAGATTTATTTTTTAGTTTTTCTCGAAAATGGCTCCAAAGATTTTCGTAAACTCTAATGCTATCTGTCTAATATAGAAATGCCTATCATTTTTATCTGAACTATTTTTCCCAGAAAATTCTCTTTTTTTGGTGTTTAGGGAAAAGCTGCAAACATCAACTTTCCTCTAAAGTGCAGTTTTAGTGCAATATACAGTTCTGCCATCTATATAAATTGAAATACATTAAATTTATTGCTAGAATTTCAATTATGGAAAATGTAGTAAGAAGAAAAAGTCAGTGAGTGTTTCACACCAAATTTTATTGTTGTATTGAAATCAATAAATCATGATAATTTGATGTCCTCTTAATGGATAGATTGCTGGCAGCAAGATAATTATATCCCAATCTGCTCAACCGCTAAGTCATCCGCCATGTCACATGAAACGTAACGCATCTCCCACCACAAGCTAGGGAAGATCAAGATCCGTCTACCTCTAATCATATATCAGGAAGGAGAAGTAGGGGAAGTTCTCAACAAGTATATAGTACGCCACAATCTTCAGTCTTGTACACACAGTCTTCAAGAAAACATATCATTTCTATTCACCCTAACATTTTTCTACTTCAGTTCTGAAAAAGTCCTTGAAGTGCCTTTGATCTTCAGTTAATATAGCAGTGTTCGGTCAATATAATTTTATCTTCTACATTTTCCTCTGTCCAATTCCATTACAAAAACCCCACTACATTCTACGTGTTATCTGCTAATTGAAATCATGAAGAGGGTTGCTGTAAAAAAAATCTTCGTGAGTCCATGATCTTGGTTCTTCAGATAACAATTTGCCACCCTTATCTGTATGAAGTTTCTGGTTAAAAAGGCAAAACACGACTTGGACTTTTATAATTTTTATATATTCATACACCCCCCTGCGATACAACAGTCATCTGATACCCACCGCTGTATTAACGATGCACAAACGCAGTTCGACGAACCCCGATGAGTCACAGTGCAACTGATCACGCCACCAACTCACTATCTCCATTTTTACAACCAAAACAAATTATTACAAACATATATGAAAGATTTGGTCACGTAGACTGTGCGTGACGTTTAATAAATAAAAAAAAAAAAAAAAGTAATAAATTCTTAAAAGAAATATGAATGACGTCATCTAATTTAATATTAAATCAGTTTGTAGTAATAAATGGGATATAAGTCCAGGTCAAATTTTAAATTCTTCAATTTGTGTTTTCTTTCTTTTTTTAAGTGCATGATATATTGATTAATATACACAGTCACGCTCATATTTGTATTCTTGTGAGAGTATTTAAAAGTTTAAAAGAACTTTTTACTTTCTCTTACTTTTCTTAAGAACTTTGTATTGCGATCGTGTCAAATTTTCGAAATTGAGTATTCACCGGAAATACTTGTTATGAGGGTCCCCTGAGTACGAACAAAATGTTAGCCAGTGTTTCGTATGTGTGTCAAAACACTGAAAACTCAAAAAAAATTTTCATGCAAGTGATATCGAATATCCGTATGCATCCAGTAAACAGATTTTAGAAGGGTGTTTTGAGAAGGCAGTGACATTTAGGGTTTCTCTTCTTCTTTTTTTCCCCATTTCGATAATTACAACTGGTTAGTAGCGCAGCCAAGCGGCCAACAATGTAGTCAAGTTCAAGTTACCTCCTCTTCTCCCTCTTCTATATTCTGTATCACTCCCGCCACCCCTGTTCCTTTCACACTCACTCGCTCTCTCTCTCTCACACACACACAGACCGTTATGGTTCACCTTCAAAATGTTCGATTAATAATTTTCGTACCAAAATCACTGACATTGATTCCTGTTAAATTAGGATTAACTCCATATAAGTTAACGTCACTACAAGTAAATATCGGTTATTCTAAATATTCACCACATAAGACTTAAATATTGTTAACTCAGTTGGACTTGCTTAATTTAACGGCAACAGGTGCACAATTAAGTTGTTGATGATTTTACAGAACAAAACGAAGTCTCTAGTTTTTCAAGTGGAATCTTTCGTAAATATTTCTACAATTTAAAACTTCAGAAATTGATCTTTCCAATGAGTTTAGTTAACTTCTGGAATTTTGTCAATTAGATTTTCGTCAATACAGGTTAGCAGGTACAAAATCTGTTGTGAAAAATTAATACGATTCTTACGGCAATCAATGTTTGTATTACAGACAAACTTCCTTCAAACTTTGCATAAAGCAGAGGTGATAAGGAGAAGTAGTGGTGATGGTGTGGTATAGGAAATTATTGTTGCAAGTGATCACATTATATACCAGAAGAAGGCGCTTCAAATCCAAATAGTATGTATTCTTCAGTTAATATACCTGCGACTTCCTCTTGCTCTAATTAATACAACTTACATGAAAAAATTCTCTTTAAAATTGCAACGTTTAAAAACTTTTAGTTGGACTCGCCATGCAATGGTAGTGGGGATTTTATTTGTACAACTAAGCAGCTTTATGTGGAGTGCTTTAGATCAAAACCAACAAAGCTTGTGCAAATTTAAATTAACAGACTGGCCGCCCCCTAGTGCCCTCTAAATTCAATGTTTTCAAAAAAAAGAAGAAAAGTTTTACATAAAAGTGATAGATCAGATTGAAAACGGGAGGGCGGGCCTCATTCCACTGCAACCTACAGAAGAGGTCTATTGTAGATCTAAAAATAAAGTTGCCATATTTCTACCTATGCAGTAACCATTCCAAGTTTAAAGAAAATCGTTGCAACCGTTTTAGAGAAAATTCCAGAAAAATTCTACAGAACCTATTCTGAAATATCGCACTTTCGGTTAACTGATTTTCTTCAAATTTCGAATTCTATCAATGTTTCTAATGTGTCTTAATATTATGTAGGTGGTAAAACTATATCCCGTATTATACTGAAGTGTTACTTTAGAGCAGGGGTATCCACAATTTTTGGGTTATCTTAACAACACATTGGGAAAAGAAGAACTGTCTGGGGCCACACTTAAAATACAAACATTAACGATAGCTAATAAGAAAAATATAATTATCCTGATATCCGGTACTAGATTATTTAATTGGCAATAGGTACGAAAGCCGTTTAAGATAGAGATTGTGTTAGATCAAAATATATATTTGCGATTACTACTACATAAAATTTATTTATCTCAGTAATAAACAGCTAACATATTTGCACTGGACGTTTTGTGTCAGTGCAAGAGGCTCGTATGGCTGAGGTTTCGCCTCTTTGGAGTGGAGAAGCTGAAACCTGCAAGCCTCACTCAGGGGCCTCTCTCGCGACTATCAAGTCTAATAAAGCAGACAGGACTCGAGAGGGTGCTCTGATGGGAGGTGCTCTGAACTGACCACCTAGGATCCTCCGCGGACTTCAATGTTCAGGTAAGGGACAGGACCGGAGAGGGGACTCCAACTTATGGGGTGAAATAATAGATCCATAGAGTCAGTGGGTGGAGAAACAAACCCCCATAGAATCTAATCTAATCTAACATTGTTGAAAATGTGGGTAGGTCCGCAATGCTGAATAATTTTATCCGTCGTACATGCATATTGATTTTGTTGCTGACCGATTTCGCATTTACATCCATCCTCAGACCAAATTCACCAAGTTCGTGTAGAGAGTTCACTTAAACATAATTTCTGTTACACTCACACTTGTTGGTTGTATCTATGTGGGGAGGTTATAATGTTATGTTCCTTATAACCTTCCCTCATATATATAACCAACAAGTGTGAGTGGAACAAAAACATCAAGTTTAAGTGAACTCTCTACACGAACTTGGTGGATTTGCTCTGACGATGGATGAAAATCCGAAACCGGTCAGGAACAAAATCAGTATGCATGCTACGACGGATAAAATACGTGATCTAATCTAACATATGGAGACACTAATGTATAATACGAGTGTATGATTCAATGGAAGAGTTATAAATCTCAGTGAATTCTCAAGCTGCTCTACAGATATTTTGGTTCTAATTTTACTCTTCGTTGACTTCATCCTTGAAAATATTTGCTCACAAATGTTGATGTTGCCAAAAAACGAAAACATAAGGCAAAAGGCAGGATTGTTAGGCGTGGGATATTAATCGCTGGGAAGATAGGAATTACAAAGGACAGTCTTTAAATTCAATGTTAGATTGCAGCAGCTCTAGCTACCCAGAATTAATTAGGTAAAAATTACTAGCTATGGAGAACCTAAATAAATTGTCTGAAGACAGTGGGATTTAATTTTTTGTAACCGGTATTTTTTGCGGAATATAACGGCTGTGATACGCCCCTATCGCAGTGCCTATACAATACTGCTAACTGTATTGTAGTAGGAATAAAAAACACAATTTATATCCAATGATTCCCTCATTATCAGTAACATATCAGAAAGCTAAGAAAGTACGCAGACACGAATCGATCTTCCTCACCCAGTATTTATATTCAATTCAGTTGTTAAAAAACGTATATTTAAATCATTCTGTGGTGAGAACAAGTATGGAAGAAGTTTGTTTAGACGAGTGAAGTGGAGTTTATTAAAACAAATAATTCACAAGCAAAACACGTTCTTAGCACAAAAACAATCACTAACTGAAATAGACACTAACATTTTTCACAATTCATGTATTTTTTTTAAACAAAAGTCAAAGAATAGAAAACAACGAAAAACCGTTAAAAGTGTAATACTGTTCTGATAACTACTTGAAACGGCTAAATTATATTTAAGGTAATTTTACATAATCTTTGAAAAATAATATATAAACAAAAAAAAAATCTGGTGTGAAACACTCACACAACTTTATCTTACTCCAGTTTTCAAAATTGTAATTGACAAATTTTATAGTTAGTATACCAAATTTAATGACATTCATCGGAGTTCGTCGAAAACTGAAAAAAACTATTCAGTAAAAGCGTACTTCCGGTTTACTAATTTTCTTGAAACTCTGAATTTTGGCTATTTGTTTCTAATTAATTTTGTTTAGATGGTAGAATTATATAATCAACTAAGATAGGGCTATAGAGGGAAACATATCCCCACCCTTCCCCCAAAAGGCCCCTTAAATGACTTTTGCAGGAGAATACTTTCAAATAAAAGTTGTAGCTCTTTATGTGTGCATGTCACAGTCCTAGTTTAAAGAAGATCGTTGAAGCCGTTTTAGAGAAAATACCAATAAATTGAAAAATACATTTCAGTAAAAACGCCCTTTCGGTCATTCGATTTTTTCAAACTCAGAATTTCAACATCACATTTAATTCTAATTAATATTATTTAGATGACAGAATTGTATAGTAAACTGAAATAGCACTTTAAAAGGAAATATAAACCTACCCCTCTCCCGAAAGTCCCCTTAAATGAATTTTTCCAGAGAAATGTTTCAAATTAATAATAGTTGTACTTCTTAGTATGTGTAGCTGATACAGCAAGTTGCAAGAAAATCGTCGGAGAAAATTCGCTGATTTCGAGAAAATCACAAAAACAAAAAAAAATATTTAGTAGAATGGCACTTCCGGTTGATAGTTTTTGCCGGAAATCTTCATGTCTGCTGCGGGGAATATCTAAACGGAATACCAAGTTTGAGCTCCCTGCAACTTTTTGTTTTTGAGATATTATTTTCACACACATCCACATATACCACTTTTTTAAAAACCACTTTTTTGGGCTCAGGAGACCTCAAAACATGTATTTCCGGTAAAAACTCATTTTCGAAAATCTGGCACGATCGCATTTGTAATATAAAAATATTTGTTGACCGTTGATGAATTATGTTACGAAGAAATTTTGGTGAGGATCGGTCAAGAGAGAACCATTCAGTAATGCCAGAGTTTCCGTCTGCGTCTAGGCTTTAATCTAAAAAAAGAAAAAAAAACATACGAACACACAATAGGAACCACAATGCATTCATAAAATTGTAAAATGCAGATTAATGACAATAATTTTTTTTCCTCAATCCAATTATTTTATTAATGCATTGTGGTTCCTCATTGTATGTTTCTTTAGATTACAGCCTTGATAAAGACAGGAAACTCTAGCATAATTGAATGTTTCTTTCTTAACAGATCCTCACCAAATTTCTTCATAACATAATTATTAGTAAAAAAAAGTAAACAAGTAATAGCGTAATCAGCGTATGATGAATCAATTCAGTGAGTAAATCATTGAAAACCCACTTTTGAAAATATGTCACGAACACTGTACTTCCGTTATGGCAGCTCTAAGGGAAAGTACAAAATTTAACAACTATAAATATAGTAACAGTGGCAAAATATAATAAAAAATTACGTCAAAAAGGAACTATTAAAACTTTGAATAAATTTAATTTAATGAGATTAAATTAATAATAAACAGATAAATATACCAGATATACATACATAACTACTTGTACAGTTAGGTCAAGGACAAAACCATTCTATAAACAATAGCGGGGCATTGTTTATTATAACAGTATGAAATGTAGATATTTAACTTACTAGTCTGCTTATTAGTGTATTATTATATGGTATATATTAAGAAGATTACTATGCACTCTAGCGGCCAGACAGTAAACTAATTAAAGTAGTCGTCACCAGACATAACGCTGTCTCTCACTCTCTCTCACTGAATAATGTTTACAAATTTAGAATGTTCTCGATACTAGAATGTTCCCTATACTTTCTAAGTTAATTTACGACATAAGTAATAAATTTACTTCATATATTTCTTATGATAATAATGAAATAATAAAAAACATTAGTTCTTACTGGAAAAAATTTATTAACATTTAAGATATAAACTTGAAAATTAATAAAGAGAGATATTATTTATTACTTTCTCTTACCTCCTAGTAAGAGAGGAAGTGTTGTGATCGTTTCAAATATTCGAAATTGAGTTTTCACCGGAAATATCCGTTTTGAGGTCCCCTGAGTCCAAAATAGTGGTTTTTAGCAAATGGTCTCTCTCTCTCTCTCGTGTGTGTGTGTGTATATATATGTATGTATATGAACAGCATAGCTCAAAAACGAAAAACCGTAGAAAGTTGAAATTTGATATTCCGTTTAGCTATCACCATCTGACAGTACGTTATCTGGTGAAAGTTCCCCAGCCGGAAGTAACACTTTACTAGTTGTTTTTTTTACTTTTTTGCAATTTTCTCAAAAATGGCTCCCACGATTTTCTTCAAACTTGGTATATCAACTCCACAGACTAACAACTACAACTTTTATTTGAAACATTTCTCTGGGAAAATTCATTTAAGGGCACTTTTTGGGGAGGGGTGGGGTTAGGTTTTCATCTAAAAGTATAGTTGATTATACAATTCTATCATTCAAACAAAATTAATTAGAAATAAAAAGATGGCCAAAATTCCGAGTTTCCAAAAAAATAGTAAACCGGAAGTGCGCTTTTACTGAACAGTTTTTTCAGTTTTCGACAAATTTCATTAAATTTGGTACACAAACTATAAAATTTGTCCATTATAAATTGAGAAATGGAGTAAGAGAAAGTTGTGTGAGTGTTTCACACCAGATTTTGTTGCGAATGGTGAGTGTGTGTTTGTATATATGTCTGTATTTGTGTTAACAAAATATTTTAAAAAATCGAAAACAATCACAGAAGCTCAAACTTGGTATTCCGCTAATATAATATTCTAACGCTGCATCTGACATGACGGTTTCGCCCAAAACTCATCAACCGGAAGTGCGACTTTACTAAATAGTTTTTAGAGTATTTTGTAATTTTCTCAACAACATTTCATAGACGAATTCGTCTATTTAAGTTGTTCTACCTTTAAGTGCTCAGATATTGAGTATCTACGACGTTAAATTTCAAATTATGCGTTAATTCAATATTATTGTCAGTCTCTGTTAGACCGCAATGATCGCTTCTATACCTTCTTGTGGCAGGTACTTGTTCCCCACCCATCTGACTATTTTTTCAGGACATACGAGTAAATTTGGATGTTTAAAGAATATTTATTATTTTATAATAATTGTATTAATGAGAAAGTTGTGTGAGTGTTTCACACTCAGATATTTTCTATTTGGAAAGACGTCATCTTTCATTTGAATTACTCCTAAATCTCTCTAGTAATGTTTATAGAAAAAATCTCTCTAGAACCTCAATAAAAAAGATCTAGTGTGAAACACTCACACAACTTTCTCTTACATAGATTTAAGTGACCAATTTTCTTCAATACTTATAATTTTAACTAAATACTTGCTTGTCTTCAATATTATATCCCATTGTTGCACATAACATTGTACATATGATTGTTTTCGACATTACTTCATTTATACACAAAATATACAACACATTTGCTAAAAATTTCACATTTTGTTAACTCAGAGGGCTTTAAAACGTGTATTTCCGGTGAAACGTCTATTATAGAAAAAAATGACCCGATTGCGACACTTCTGCTTTGAACTGTTAGAGAAAGTGAAAACTTTTCAGTAAAGAAATGGTCCTGGGAAAAGTGTACATGTCTACAGCAAATCCTTTTATATCCATTCTATTTCTAGTACGTCTTAATTTCTATTCCTAGATATTAGTATATTATTTATACATTAAAAATCTGTCAAATAATGTTCGATAGGACACTGGTTTAATTTAATAAACATCTCTTGACGTAAAAGATCATTATAATGTATATTATCTTATCATAAAACAAAAGTTTTGTTTTTATTAATAAACATCTATTCATTAATTACTATTACCTGTATAGATTGCGCGCGATGTCCAGATGTTTATTTCTAGTGATTCATTTCAACGCCTCAAGAGGTCGCTAGCTACCAACCAATCTACCTATCTTTCTAAGGTCAACAGACCGTCCTTGGATAACCTTGATAGACAGTCTATTATAACTCGCGACATACTAATGACGGTCCCCATTAACTAGGCGTCCAAAAAAAAAACAGCGTCAAAACTTTCCATAGAAAGCTCTACCACTTATATATAGTATTTTTTTTTTTAAATTTCTTTCACCTTTCATTAAATTTATTATTTACAAATAAAATTAATAATAATAACATAAAGTGTACACAGAATCGTCAAATATCAAATAACCTAACCTTCAGTTAAGATAACCTTAAGATTAATGTAAACAGATGTTTGGTTCGACGTCATTGATTTAGCCTCTCATACATTTTGTCCATTTTACCAGCCTTATTGAATTATTTCTGGAAAGTTTCTTTATAAATTTTTTAATTGGTATATTATTTTTACTTTCTCGTATTGCTTTTAAGAAAAAGTACAGCAATCGTTTGTTTAATACTGTGTTCATAATTCTTTATTTTCCACCAAAATTTAGCATTATATTTAGATTCTATAAATCATTTTTGTAATTAATTAATTGAGGCTTGAAAATACATGTATATTTTAAGGAGCACTTATGAAATAAGTAACCCTGGCGATATGGTTACTTTTATCAGAAAAAAAAAACACTTTTTTGGACTCGCGCGACCTCAAAACGTGTATTTCCGGTGATAACTTCGATATCGACAATTTGACACAAATACAATACTTCCTCCGAACAGTATTGAGAGAAAGTAAAAAAACAAATATTTAATAGAAATATGACTTTACCATATGAAATGTATTATAAAATTATGCCATTCCTAGTGAAAGCTATTGCGGCATTAACTAATTTGAAGTTATATAGATAATTTACAGCCAAGTTATTTATTGTAACTATTTTCTTTCTCTAATTCATTTCCTAGAATGTGGTTGTTAAATTTTATTTATTATATCTTATTACATATTTATTAACTTCCAAAAAATGCATCATATTTTTATTATAATCGAAAAAAAAACAACGCTTTTTCATAACATAATGATTTGATTATGTCATAAAATAGTATAATTAACGTAAATGGAACAAAACATAATCGGAACATTGTTGTTATGCGATTCTCCGAACAAAACACAATTACATAAAAAAGAGAGTAAAAAATCTGGTGGAAACCCAAAACTTTCTCTTACTGCAGTTGACAAGATTTTAATGGATAAATTTGATGAAATTTGTCGGTGTTTTTATGGAGAAAATCGCAAAAACTGTTCAGTAAAAACGCATTTCCGGTTTATAATTTTCTTGAAACTAGCAATTTTGGTAGTCTATTTATTTCTAATTAATTTTATTTAGATGATAGATAGAATTGTGTAGTAAACTGAAATAGCACTTCAGAGGAAAACCTAACCCAACCCTTAAATGTGAATTTTCCCGGAGAAATGTGTCAAATAAAACTTGTAGCACTTTGTATGTGTAGTTAATACGAAAAGTTTAAAGAAAATAGTTGGAGCCGTTTTCGAGAAAGTTGCAGAATAAACTAAAAAGAAAAAAAACGATTTTTTACGAAAGGCTTATTCTCAGGTCTCCTGGTAGCACTTTGAATGAAATATTAAGCTTGAACATTCTGCTATTTTTCGTTTTTGAGTTATGCACTCCCAAACGCATACACAGACCAATTAATTGCTAAAAACCACTTTTCTGGACTCAGAGGGCATCAAAACGAGTATTTCCGGTAAAAACTCGATACCGAAAATTTGACACGATTACAATATTTCCTTTAAAATCAGACATGAAACGCTCATACGACTTTCACACAATTCTCAACATTTCTAATTGAAAGTAAAATGAATTTTCTAGGAAAAATATTTCAACTAATAAATTATAACCTTGCTCTTGATATGCACAAATGATGATCAATCAGATTTGAAGAAAATACTTATAGCTATTTGCCGAAGAAAATTTAGAAATATTGGAAAACCCCATTTAGTAAAAAAACTAAATTGAATCAGAAGTTCTTAGATTTCATAATACAGTAAAGAGACAAGTTATTCTTACGTAAATTATTACTTAATTTACTATTTATATACCATCCCTTAGGTGAACAAACTGAAAAAGCAGATCTTATGCTGTGTTGTTATGTCATTAAAGACAGTTAGTATTTGTCGACTGATGTAAGATAGTCTCAGGTCATTGTAGGGAGGACTTAGTGCCTTACATACCGAACAGGGGAAAAGGGGCTTAGCTAATACAACATCTTAATTAAAGAAGAATACTTTAGATATTTTCAAGTGAAAGTGCTACAAACAAAGATACTGAAATACTATGAAGAAGTTGAACTGACTCTTAAAAAATACAGGAAGTAAGGCATTCCCTTTCTATTCGTATTCATCAACTTCATGCTTGATTCAACCTTTTAAATGAACACTTCAGTTCATTATGTCTTTCCAAAACAACGGCAAAAATAAGAAATTAAAATCCTTTTAAATATTTAGATCTGAATTCCTAGAATTTGATTGAGAAAAATAAATATCTATATTTTATTTTAATGTTTACTTCCTCTTAATAAAGGAAGTCTCGCCATCGTGTCAAATTTTCGAAATTGAGTTTTCACCGGAAATACATGTTTTGAAGACTCCCGCGCGCGCGCGCGCGTGTGTGTGTGTTTTGTTTGTGTTAAATCTGACACGAAGATTTAGGAGAAAATTGCCATCAACCTGAAGTGCGACGACTTCACTATTTCTAATTTTTCAGGTTTTTTTTTTCAGATCTAACATTAATAGCATTGATAGTACACAAACGTTTAGAGAGAAAAAATTGGATAACCGGAAATAGGAGTGACAGCACATGCAGATTCTGTAGGTAGATGAAGGATACTCCATTACATCTCCTAACGCTGACGAGGCTGCCACCCAGAGAAGATTTAAGAACATGGGTAGTTACCAAGTGGAGGAGGGGAACATACCATTCCTTTCAGGTTATTAAGATTCCTTAGGGTTGGTGCTGTTGTAGACGGTGTTTGCCTGGGATATCTGATTGGATGCTGTGGGCAGCCTGCGGCACCCAGGGAGCATAGCACAATAGATCGTTAGGACGCAGAGCATTGCCCCCTCAATCAGATTTTACTGACTTTTAATTTTTTTTACTTTTTGTAGGGATCTGCGAAAGGGACAACCACGTCTCACTATCAAGCCCCTGAAATGGATTACTGGCAGCATATCTTGCCAGCAACAAAAATGTGGTAATCCGCTCAAATGCTGCTTCACATGAGACGTAACGCAACTCCCTAACACAAGCTAGGGGAGATCAAGATACGCCTACCTAACCCCTAGGGAGATCTGGATGGAGAAGTAGGGGAAGTTTTCTTCCAAGCATATTATATAAGGGACTGGACTCAAACATTCAGTCTGACATTGAGTCTACAATTAAGTCATGCACACACAGTCTGCAAGAAAACATTGCCAGCACACAATCCTCTGCCAGATATTCTCGCTACCAATTTTTTATATCAGCTCTGTAAAAATCCTTCAGTACTCTGTTTTTTAGTTAATATATCAGGATTCAGCCAGTGTACTTCTCTCTCTTCCACATTTTTCTCTGCCCAACCCACACAAAAAACTCAATCCCTAAGAAGCTGGTAACAACTACCGAATATATACTGTAAAAACTGTGCAACCTGGAAGCAATATGGGTATATTCCCAAAGATATGCCAACAGCAGCTCAGAAACTGTTGCAATAACAAATATATAACATTGCTGTTAGTTCCATAATGTTAGTTTTGAATAATCAACATCCTTGAAAATCCTTCATCTTCTTTGTTTAGTTCATTTCGTCTAAGAGGCCGCAGATGGTCAACTAAAGGGGCAATTTGATGTAACGAAATTATGTTAGCTGAACAAGTAACACATAACTAAATTGATGTTAACAAATCTGCACAACAGGTTGCTGATATAAAAACAGGTTTATACTAGCGTGGGAAAATCGCATTTAACCCCAAAAAATATATAGCTACAGGAACGAAAACACACACACACACACACACACAAGTATTAGAAGTTGCATTAACAGATGGTGGTCTTGTAACGACAGGCTATATCTTCAGAACCCAGGGTGGGTGGGGGTTATTGCACTCTTTCCCACACATCTGCACATCGCACACATTTACAATTCTTACAGTCACGATCAAAACATTTAACCAATTCTGGATGTTACATGAAACAGAATGAACACCCTCAAACATACAAAAAAGAAAAATCTGGAATTAATATTATACTATCCAAAATAGCTTTGACCTATTTTCGTAAATGAACAAGGAGACAATAAGAAGATCTTATCTGGCTTGGAAGAACAAAACAATAAGACAATCGAAAAACTAATATTATTATGCCGAGAGTCAAAACAATAATGTATCAACTTTTTACTTTCTCTTACTCCTAGTAAGAGGAAGTATTGTAATCGTGTCAATTTTTTTTTAGAAAAGTCCTGGTATGTAACACTTACACGACTTTCTCTTGCGTTTCCATAAGATTATCCTAACTAACCATATTTTCTTTCAAACTTAGCATTTTTTACTCCAAGTTTAGTTGCCCCTCTCTAACAAAAATCTACTGTTGGTGGGGATACATAATCTCGGCAAATGGAAGGTAGTACTTGAATGTGATTACATTGTAGTCCAGAAGACAATACTAGATCAAAACACACAATTACATTTGAAATCTAACTTCAAAGATTTTCCAGAAACTCTGTAAAACAAAAGTTTTCAGGCAAAAAAATTTAGGGTGCGTCAACATCTATGGTCATTGGCGCTCGGAGCCTTCTCAGTAATTGCCGGCCTCTGGACAGTGTTCTCTCGTTACAGACAACACTGTCCATCACCGGACATTGAGCTGTAGAGGTTCCTAGGAAGAAAAAATTTAAGGGTAGCACCCACCCACGTGCGCCCTGGGAGTCCGCGTGGTAGCACGTCCTCCGCGTGGGAGTCCAGTACGCTAACCACTTGCCTTTTCGCAAATTTGACAAACTTGCAATACTTCCTCTAACTAGGAGTATAAACAGAATGTGGGGTGAAACACTAACACAACTTTCTCTTACACTAATTAATACAATTTAATAAAGAAATTTTCTTACAACCTTACAATGTCCAGTTGGGCTGGCCATAAAAATATTAGGACTGATAAAATAGTAGATGTCATCCATGATTGCCGATCCAACTACATATTACTAAAAGCATAGTCACTGCTCTTTATTATGTCTCCGACCTTATAACAAACCAATGAGATCTGAATGAAGAGATTCCTTTTTTCTTAGCGAAATATGGTTATAACTATGTCCCACAGCAGACCCTCCCCCTTCATGACAATCTCTCATCCAAATCCCTACCTTAAGCTAAAGTTACGGGCAGTTCTGTAAGGCGGCTGTAATCTCATCTGCTCCGCGATCTCTACGAAAAAAAGTACAAATGCTTTTAGTGAACTTAATGTGATATAGGTAGTAAAACCGTAAATTCTACTGAAATAGCTCATTTTAGAAAATATTTTTTCCAGAATCACAATGCTCCAAAACATCGATTTTCCTGGAAAAAGTGTTAAAAAATAAAAATGACTGTATTGGGCTTTCTGCATTTTCTTTTTCCTTTTTGAGACAGTTTGTATACATGAAAAGAGAAATGAATTTCCGATGGTAAATGAATTTCGAAATCTTGATCGCAATATATACTCCTACAGGAAGTAAAAGTTCTGTCCAGGAAAGACAAGAGATTTCCCCTCAAAAATTGCTTTTTTTAAATAAATAACAATACGTGCCGACCGTAAATTTTATATTGAAACAATTAGCAGTAGATGTGTGTACAACATCTGTTAAAGATATTTTTAATCGTATACTTAATTTGTATTCTACAAGAAATTGAAATGATCTTGGATATAATGTATTTACATCTAGAATCTTAAAGTACTTTATGAAATAATCTTTGAAGTTAGAAAATAATTTTCATTTTCTGAATACTTTTATTCAAAATAAATTGCAAGATATAAACATATAACCTTGTTAAATTTAATTAACTTTACTTAGAGAAATTGTTATTGAAGTTGATAATAAAATAAAATGTTTCATATACCATAACCTAGACATAAATAACAATGAAATATTACATAAAACAGTAATAAAGTTTCTTATCAAGAAATCTTTATTCAATATTATTTTGAATGCGTATACTGGTTGCTGACCCTTGGTACTAGATGTTACCTAATAAAGAACGCAAAGTTTGGTCAGAAGTATATATATATAAAAAAAAAAAAAAAAAAAAAAAAAAAAAGAAAACACGGGTGTGAACCATTCACACTAATTTCTCTTGTTCTAATTAATAAAAATTGTCAAGAGCTTTTCTTAAAAATTGCAAAATTACAAGTTTTGCAAAACAACAAGGGATTTTGCTTGTTTATATGAGCGGTTTTATGTGGAGCGCTCTATGTTAAAAAGAGAAAGTTTGTGCAAATTTAAATTTAAACTGACAGACCTCCAATACCCACCTCCCTACTAAAATCAAAGTTTTCAGAAAAATGTATGAAATAAAAGTGTTATGTTTCTATCTATGTAATAATGCGCATTCCAAGTTTAAAAGCAAATTGTAACCGAATTCTTCGAGGAAGTTCGCTATTCTTGAGTCAGAGCACATCAAAGCCCCAATGGGTAATGAGAGAGCAGATGAACTATCTAATTAAACTTCCAGCCTCCATGATCATCGATCAGCGACATAATAAAAATGTGGCTCTGTGGAATCAGGAGTGGGTGGACGGATACATCAAAAGGTACAACCACTAAACTCTTCTTCAGAAATATAAGCAATCGGATGCACAAGACTCATCATCAATTGATCTATAAGTTGACTCAGATCATGAGTGGACATGGCAGAACTACGATCTTAATTGTATAGATTTCAGATTGTCTCTGATCCTTTCTGTAAATACTCAGGTGCAACTGAACAATCAGTCGAACATGTGCTCCATATGGATGGACTGTTCTCCTGTTGATGGTTTATACTAATAACGAACACGATCCTTAGAGATGAGGCATGGCCTCCTGAATATCTTAGCAATCTTCTACTCCCTCCCAGCTTTAAGGATTTCCATTAATTCGTCGATTCGATTGATTTTAATTCACTCATAGATTAATGTTATTTCTATATTTCTCTTTTAATAATTCACATTATTATTGAATTGTGTTTCTGAGAACTTCTTTTATTTATTTATTTATTTATTTAAGGCGCCTCAACATCTCATTTGCGTCCGGAGCCTTCTCAGTGCACTGCCGGCCTCCGGAAAGTGTTCTCTCGCTACAGACAACACTGTCCATCACCGGTCAGTGCGCTGTTGAGGCTCCTAGGAAGAGAAAATCTAAGAGTAGCATAGTGGATTCGAACCCGGGATCTCCGCATTGCTAGTCCCGCGCGCTACCACTGAGCTAATCCCTTCCCTAACATCGTCTTGTTTTGAGTTTTAAATTGGCTCAATTTTTGTCGGTTTTTTTCTTTTTCTTGAACTTCATTATTGTATATTATAATACTCTGCCTTATATTATTTTGTATTTCTTTTTGTAAAATTTTGTAACCAAGCTTGTAATATATGTAATATGGTACATAAAATCTTCCTCAGCATGGGTACTACCATGGAGGAAACACACAGACAAACAAACCAATTGCTAAAAACTACTTATTTGGACTCAGGTATCCTCAAAACGGATATTTCCGGTGAAAACTCAATATCGAAAATTTGACACTATTACGTACAATACTTCCTCTTACCAGGAGAAAGAGAAAGTAAAAAATAGATAATTATAATTAAATATATTCCGTTTAGAAAATTAAATTAATAGATTACTTACAAATATTTAAAACCTATCACTTTTACAAATTAAGCTATAAATTTTCAACAGCGTGTTATTGGACTCAATTCAATATTGAGGCTGTCAATATTGATGATTTAATAATCATTATTCAAATGAGCTTCATATTACTTATTTTCCTTTCATATTTTAATTGAACGTAAAAAAAAAAGGGGTCCAGGACCCCGTAAAATGAATTCTGTTCACAGGAGGGGGAGAGACGGTTTGCGAATATGATTTTTAGTTTCCTCTTTAACTTGAGTGCAATTTAAAAGCGAAACTGGTTCAATTGTAATTCTATTTCAGACTGACTAAGGAACAGACTGGTTATTTTTTTTTTTACTTACTCCTAGTGTAAGAGGAAGTATTGCGATCGTGCCAGATCTTTGAAATTGAGTTTACACCGGAAATACATATTTTATGGGGTCACTGAATAGGGAAAAAATGTTTTTAGCGAATGGTCTGTATGTATATGAGTGCGCATGCGTGTGTGTGTGTGTCTGTAATACATATGTAGTCTGTATACTAAGTTCAGAGAATGACCGGGTGGTATTTTTATTGAGAAAATCGCAACTTCCAACCGAATTTCTTCAAACATAATTTTGGCACATTGCTTTCTCTTACTCTTAGTTGGAGGAAGTATTGTTATCCTGTCAAATTTGCGATATCCAGTTTTCTCCGAAATACACATTTTGAGGTCCCCTGAGTCCAAAAAAATTGTTTTTAGAAAATGGTCTTACCTGTGTATGTGTATGTGATCAGCAAAGGTCAAAAAGGAAAAGTGGAAGAATTTTTATACTTACCATTTCCATTTAGATACTATTATCGGATCCTACAGTAACTTACCTGTTAAAATTCCTCAACCGGAAGTATCATTTACCGAATGTTACCGAATGTTTTTTTTTTTTTTTTCACTTTTTTGCGATTTTCTCGAAAACGGCTACAACGATTTTGTCTTTAAACTTTGTAAATGAACTACACATACAAAGAGATCTACAACTTTTATTTGCAACATTTCTTCGAAAAAATTAATTTAAGGGGACTTTTGGGGGAGGAGCGGGGGTTATGGTTTCCTTTAAAGTGCTATTTTAGTTTATTATACAATTCTATCATCTAAATAATATTAGTTAGAATTAAATATATTGTCAAAATTCTGTGAGTGAAGAAAATCGGTCCACCGGAAGTGCGTTTTTACTGAAGTTATTGTAGTTTTCAACGGATTTTATCCATAAAAACTTTGACGAATTTTAAAAATCAAACTTTAAAGTTTGAAGAACAAAATTTGCCACTTTAAATCATGTAAACTGCAGTAAGAGAAAGTAGTGTGAGTGTTTCCTATCAGATTTATATAGGATCCTGTTATAAAACGGAAACAACACGAAAGATTATCTTTACCTCCCCCCCCCCAAATTGAAAAGTTGATATGGAAAATTAAAATCACGTCGTAGTACTTTCTCTTATCAGCAGTAAGAGAAAGTAAAAATTATTGATGGACACAATGATATAGTAGCTATAAAATGTAAAGCATAGTAAAAATAGAATAAAGTAAAACAAAAACTAATGGTCACTTGATCATGTAACAATGATAAAAAAAAAAAAAAATATGGGAGAAAGTTAAAATCAATCAATTCCCAAACGAGGCTTTAACATGCTATCCAAAACTTCCCAAATAAGAGCAAAATGGATCACAGTTAATTTTAGATATTGGAAGGTTTTTATTAATAATAAGAGTACTAAAAATAGAACAAATCTAACAATAACTAAAGACATATATATATTTATATATATATATAGGGACAGACCATACGTACGAACTCTCTTGTTGTATATAACAGCGCAAATGATTTGATCACGTGGCCTAAACTAAACATTGTTAAAAAAGAGACTACTGTGTCGGTCTCTATTTTATAGGGATGGATGAAGAATGGAGACAATAGTAGGGACGTGAATAAGAGAACAGGGTCCAACAGTATGATAATTGAATTGGGAGCAATCACTGGCCAAGGATCTTTTATTAAACTAACGCTAAACAAGTTTTTGGCGCTATTTCGAACGGCTACTAGAAAACAAAAACAAAAACAAAAAGCACGCATTATAACCATATTAATATTAACAAAAATATAATTGAATAATCGTGTCTCTACTTTACTAGTAATAATTCTTCGAATTTATATAATTTATTAATGTGAACAATAAAATAGAAGGAAATTAACGGATTGACGTCATCATTAATTATTATCGTACTTTATTACTTGATAATATATTTCCTCTAGCGTCATTAAAAAAAAAATATAAATATATATTTACACGGAGGTTTTCAGCACGACTTTCTATTATCTAATTATTAAAATTTAATCAAGAAATTTTCTTTAAAATTGCTTCGTTTACAATACTTAGGCCCCGGCCATAAAAAAAGTTGTAGTAGGGGTTTATTTGAATATAAGAGCGGCAATATGTGGAGCGCTCTATGACAAAACTAAGAAATCTTACGTAAAATTAATTTTAAGCTAACTGACAGACATTCAATATCTCTTTTTTGAAATTAATTTTTCCAAAAACAAAAAACTGTTTCAAATAAAAGTGAAAAAATCGTTTTCGAGAAAAATTCGAAAAAATGCAAAAACCTATTCTATGAAATTGCAACTCCGGTTAACGGAATTTTCTTCAAATTTGTGTATTCCATCAATGATTCTAATGTGTATTAATATTATGTAGGTGGTAGATTGTAGATTGTTGCAGGGGATTATTGCACTGCGACCTGAAAGATTGTTGTGCCCCCCCTCCGAGCCTTATCAGTGCACTGCCGGCCTCCGAACAGTGTTCTCTAGTTACAGACAACACTGCCCATCACTGACAGTGAGTTGTAGAGGCTCCTAGGAAGAGAAAAGCTAAGGGCAGCATGCTGGATTTGAACTGGGAGACCTGCGCGTTGATAGTCCAGCGCGCTACCACTGAGCTAATCCCTTCCTTCTCCCTTAGCTTAGGCCAATTAACTAGGGAGTATTTGTCCCTAGTTTACGTACTGTGTTTGTCCTTGTCTGAAAGTGTGGAGTGTGTGTGGAGTTCAAGTGTGTATTGTGTGCTGTTCGGACGAAGTGGACGAGTGGACCCTGTTCAAGTGTGGTAACCCGTGGGTTGCTACTCCCCAAGTAACTGCATGCAACAGATATCCCTTACGGGCTATGTAGGTGGTAAAACATATATATGTTACATTGAGAAGTGGTATTTTAGAGGAAAGAATGGCGTTTCTGTTCCCCCACCCCCCACAGAACATTTTTCCGGTCAAATATTTCAAATAAAAGTGTTAGGTATTTATGTGCATAAATACTGAACAAAATTTCAAGAAAATTGTAAGTGCACCAGAAAATTGCTGGTATGCCCCACAGTTTTTGAGAAAATCGCAAAATAACTGATAAAAAAAATATTCAATAATTTCCGGTTTACTGATTTTGATCAAAACCTTATTGTTGTGTCACCACCCCCCACCCCACCCTTCCAGTAGGAATCTAAACGAAAATAAAGTTTCAAGTATTCAGTAAATTTTCAGTT
>JAAEAF010010657.1:0-23845 GCA_011037195.1 Triatoma infestans | reverse complement strand
TATGGCCACTCTTCTACCCACTATGCCTTGCCTTATTATAAACTCCCTAGAGCAGAGTTGTAACGCCACGACTTCAGCCTGAAAGACCGTGGCGCACTTCCCTAGGCTGGCCTTAATCTTAACTTCAGGCCTGGCCCCATAGACCCTGTTGTCGGTCTAATATGCCATAGTTTTTATGTTCATTTTTGCGCACTTTTCTGTGCCCATCTCTCGTTTGTTTACTTATTTATGTATATACAGAAGCAGTTCTGTTTATAGCAGAGTTTATCGCGATGGATGAATAGTTTGCGGACTGGGATGAGCGCGAGCTCAGGTACGCCAAGTTGTGGCTTTGATTAAAAAAAACCAAAACAGGTTTCCCCCTAAATTTCCGATTAGTTTTGTTTGAGTAAAGAGTTCTTTTAGAAATAGCCGGTAAAGCCGGTAAGCACTCGGGGCATTATCGGCCTTGCTGATTTGCTCCACCCAAAATAAAAAGTAAGAAGTATTATCAAGTAGGAAGTATTATTATTCGGAAAGTTTCTAAAGTTCAATATGTTTTTCAGCAATTTTTAATATCCTTTATTAAATTTTATTTAATTATTCTCTGTTACAGTTATAGAAGTGTCATGCGGTGAATATGGTGATTATGTACGCAAATTGGTAACAGCAATACAAAATGGTAAATGTGATATCCAGACTGGAAAGCCATTTCCACAGACAGAACAATTAAACAATGCTGATGTTGATAAGAAGATCAATTCTGGAGCGTTACCAATGCCGGCCATGTCACAGGATCCCAATACCAACAGCAATGGAACTAACAATATGTTATTAGCATATGCTCATAATGATATTGCAAAGGATTCAACACCTAAGTGTTAGTAATTTATTTTAATTCCAGATTAGGTTATATTTCTCATTTAATGTTTTCTTCGAGGTACATATGGTCAGCAGGGTGCGGTTCCATCGATCACTGTGCTTTTAGCATTCTTAGCAGGATTCGTTACTAATTGGATTTCACTTCTTTTTTTTTCAACCCCAAACATCTGTGATCATTGTCACCCAGAGTCTTCTCAGTGTTCTCTCGTTAAAGGCAACACGCTCATAACAGCATGTTATGAGCTGTAAAAGCTTCTAGAAAGAGAGAGAGGGAGAGAATCCGGATCTCCGCATATGAGACCAGTGCGCTATCACTGAGCTAATCCCTTCCCCTCTGATAACTTCACATTTATTCATGGAAACTCATAATCTTTGTGACTTTTTACAATGATTTTATAATTATTGTTAATAGGGCTAAACATGCAATAAACTCAAACATTAATAAAATAGGTCAAAGCTATTTGGTTAAATTGCGTGAAACTAGACTCTGCGAATCAAATTATGACTGTTTCAAACGTCACAAAACAAAGCATTTAACATTAGCATTAAGCATTGGCAACTTTAGAATGCGTGTATACAATTTTTGCCACCATATTTACGCCATTTTCCAACTAAGCCAAAGATTAATACATCAGAAGTATGAATCTAACATATTACAATAATGCAGGCAAGATAAAAGATAAGGTTGGATCATCATAGTATATGTTTTGGGATTAGAAGAGTTCCACTACAAGTAAAACTACGTTTTTTTTTTTAGTTTTTTTACCATTATTTTTCATGCTTAATAAGGAATGTGGTTGCATTAGCAGAACTGCACGAATAGTGGCTGACTAAACGATTCATAACGGGGACACTTGAACAGTATCTGTGATGCTGTTTGTGGAGACAAGTGGTCACCTGCTGGTGATGTTGAAGCGATGTGGTTAGTGTCGTAACTTCCTATGGCCGCTAAGAAACTGAGTCAACTTGTATATGAGCGGAACCATCTTCATTTGCAGTCGATCATAGATGGATGAGAAAAACATTCTTGTTGTGCTATCTTTATTACTCGCTAACTATAAATTATTCTATTTATGTGGACGAGAGTCTTAATTGGAAATAATGTTGGAACACTGAATCTGTTCGGTGTTAAATCTAAATTTAAATTTGCCTCCAACAGCGTACAATAATTTTATTTCGGGAAAGGTATTGTACTACCTTGATAATAATTTACTATCTGTTAGGCTGAGTCCTAAGATTAGGGGTAACCTATGCATTTTTCCCTCTCTCCTTTAGTCACTGTTGAACATTCGAACAAGCATGTTGTTATTCAGCCCTCTAAGTGGTAAATCTGTCTATAAAATTCAGGCCAGTTCGGTTGCCCCTAATTGTGAAAATCCAAGTTTGCCACTTCTCGTTTTCTTGAGTTGTGGGAAAATAAACGGTCTTTTGTCGAGTTAGCGGCTCCGGTTCCCTCCTGGCCTGCATGAGCTTATTGTGAAATCACATAGTTGTTACTTCCGGTTTCCTGCCGTGTAACTTCTGGGAGCCCATTTAACTATTGTGTACAATCATCAGCCAAGCAACAGTGAATGGACAAGACTCAGGAGTTACAGGCACATAAGATTTATTTCCTTATTCCCATTCCTTCTCTTCCCAGTATTCTGCGTTTTAAGGTAAGTAAGTGTTAAGGTCCTTTGGCTGTTGAAAATGATAAATAATATTTGCTATCCATTTTTTAATTTAATTTATATATTCATTTTTGTCCATATAATTTTTAATATTTTAATTTTCCCATTTTGCTCACCCATTACATTATATTATTTACAGTCCACTCAATATTTTCACTGTTCAATTTATATTTTTGCTATTTTCTATTAATTAGAGCCCACCTGAAGTATCTCACCTCAATTTATATTATTAATTATCTTTCCTGTATTTAGTACAGATTCTACCAGAGGTTGAGATTATAGGGTGTAAAAAGAGCTCACTTTTATTTTTATTTCATTTGTTTTATTTCCTGTTATTTACTAAACAGAATCTTTGTGTAGCAAACGTATCCTCTGAGGCCGCTTTTGCCAATAAGTCGGTAAGTTTCATTACTGGTAATATCTGAATGACCAGCTACCCATTTTCTTAGAGAGGAAGATGATTACAATCGTTCCTCAAACAATCCAGAGTCACGCTTCTTGATGAGTTCTAGAACTCAAAAAATTGCTATAGCTTTAGCTTGGTCATTAGAACAACCATGGGCGAGACCATCCACAATTTGTTTTGGAATGTATGATCTTATTATCCCATAAACCACCAAGGCCGCGCCATCCACATTTCCATCAGTGATTACCACATACTTATAAGATTTAACTGCCTCAAATACTAATAAAATCGGGACACACCTCGAATGTAACCAATTATTAAATTTTGCCTATCTATCTATCTGTATTTAGAGCTAATTAATGGATGTGGTATAGGCAATTACTAATTCTAGTTAATTTCAATTAAGTTTAGTACTTTTCAGAGTATTAATACAGGCCGGAACCTCATATACCAATGACTGGAATTACGATTGCATCATGTATAACTTTCATTGCATTGCAGCCAAATCCCCAATGGATTCTAGAGATTCTCACAAACAGATTAGCTACAGTTAACATTGGTTCACATATATTTGCCACATACTAGTAGGACTAGTATATGTATGTATGTTTGTGATGTGTATCTGTTGTAAATGTGTACGTAATATTTTTGGTATGTAAGAATAACTGTTCAATAATCAATTATTTATCTACTATAATATATAACCATCACATAACATTTATAACATAGAATTTTGGAATTAAACAAATAATTTATTTAAAACTTTGTTTGTACAGCTGGAGATGAAGTTTCAATTCCTATAGAACCGTTAAATATTGGAGATATTGAAAAACCTGGTGTAACTTCTACATTGCTGGAGAAATCATTAACTGCGGATCAAAAACGTTATGGCACATCGGAATGGAAACAGTTTTGGATTGTTTTGAAGAGAACATTATTATTTTCACGTAGAGATTGGGTAAGTTGAATTTTTTTTTTTTTTATATATTTACAATAAGAAAAATATTTGTTAGTTTCTTTTTTTTTTTTTTTTTTATTTCTATTAATTAATAATTCACGTTTTCCAGACACTTATGTACCTGCGATTATTTGCTCATATATTAGTAGGAATTCTCATTGGTGCACTTTATTACGACATAGGAAATGATGGTGCCAAAGTTTTAAGTAATCTGGGTTTCCTGTTTTTCAATATGCTCTTCCTTATGTACACTTCAATGACGATAACTATTCTCTCATGTAAGTTCTATTTTTGTTTTTATTTATTTTTATTTAAAAAAAAAACTTACTCAAATATTCAATACTGCCAAAATTTTATAGTTCAAAACGTTGTAGTTTTTTTTTAAGAAGAAAAAGGTAAGAATAGATAGATGATCGAAGAGAATGAGTTCAGAATCTAGGTCTCAGAATCCAGGCTACGATTTAGTTCTATGATCTAAGTTAACTACAGTCTTAAGTATTCACAGCTTTAACAAACTTCGTGTCTTACGTTTTGTTTTATTGGTGGTTAAATGTATTGAAACTTCTGTTTTGAGAAATTCTTGTGAAGAAGAAAAGACTATTTCACGAGACTAAATTGAAATTCTAAAAATTAACAAAACTAAAACTTTCCCATTCCGGGTATTGGACAAGAAAATAAAATATATATTTATATAAGGAAATGAAATTCCAATTCCCCACCCTTATTTTTATTTGAACTGTTTTTCCTCAGCTATTGCAATTATAAAAAAACTAATTAGAATAATGGAAATTTTTAATTTATCTTCACTTTTTTTTCTATCTGAAAATTCATAAAGTTATCAATACTATTTTAATTTTCGTAATCTACATTTCAACCTATTTGAAATTAAATAGCCTTAGTAATTATTCTTAAAAATTGTTAATATTTAAATAAATGTTTGCTTAATTTTTTTTTTTCAACAAAAACTATTTTGTGAAACTGTATTTGCAGTTGCCCACCGCAGCGTTTGATTTAATATACCTATTATCTTTGTTGTACTGATTAATTAAACATTGAATAAATTAAATTATACTTTTACAGAATTAATGTCTATAATTTTTAATAAAAAAATTATTTTTTTATTTAGATGTTGTACGACAATAAGTCAGAGGAGTTTTTAAAGAAAAAGAATTCTTTGTTGCTTTACGTTTCGGGTACCATTGGTACCCTTCTTCAGGATCTCTGTAAAATTTATTGGAGAAAATACATTATTATACAGTATAGTAGTTATGAAAAGTGCATAGATTTATAACAAAAAAAGAAAAATTTAAATTAAAGAAATATTAACAGAAGAAATTGTAAAACAGAAGTGACAGTAAATTAAATAAAATGATATTAATAATAAGAGAAAATAAGACAGATAAAGATACCTTTAGGGTAGGAGAGGAGTGAACGTTGGAGACTGAAATGAAGAGAGAGAGTATTTTTTTTTTTTTTTTTTAATTGAAAAAACTGTTAAAAGGTGGAAGGGATAAGAAAAATGTTTGTAGTGAGGGGCGGCAATTTCAAATTTGGAAGAACAAATTACTGGCGAGTATCCTTTTTGTAGGGTTAGAAAAATATTGTTGTAAGTTGAAGTTATTATTTCTTTGTCTTTTTTTTAAAATTGATAGAATTCGGATGGCGGTGAATTTGTAAAGGATTCGGATAGAAGACGTTTTGAATGATTGGGGGGTAAATGGTTAAAGTGGATGGGTTATTGAAATCGATGGTATGATTGAAAGACAGAATACGTTTAGAGAGAGAGCAGTGCTGTCAGTTTTTTTTGTTAATAATGGCTAGTTCGTGTTGTCTGAGTTTTTTTTTGTAAAACCTGTTTGGATTCGTCTATGTAGCAAGCGTTGCAGTTGGGTGTAATACATTGGAGTTTGTATACCGTATGTGTTTTGTAGATTTTTCAATAGGGTCTTTAAATTTTGAGAAGATTTTATTTATTTTGTGATGGGGAGAGAAGAAGGTGGGGATAAAGTTGTTAAGGAATTATTGATAGTGTGGTGGTTGGTTCCGCAGAGTATGGAACGCATCAGAGACATTTTCCCGTGGGTAGGCCTGCTTCATTTTGTGGTCATCGACCGGTTTTCGTCGCGTTCGCCATCTTCAGGATGCGGTTGTCAGACAGTGTGACAACACAGGACTTGCACAGAGCAAACTTAGTGTCACACGAAATCTACAGTTAAACTAACTACTTATACAGTGTAGTAGTTATGAAAAAGTGCATCGATTTATACGAAAAAAAAAAAAAAAATAAATTAAGAATATAACAGAAGAAATGTAAAAACATGAAGTGACAGTAAATAAATTGAATAAAATATATTAACAATAAGAGAAATAAGGACACTAACTAAGTTAGTGTGAAACTAAGTTGCTCTGTGCAAGTCTGTGTTGTCACACTGTCTGAAAAACGCATCCTGAAGATGGACGAACGCCCGAAACCGGTCGAGACCACAAAATGAAGCAGGCTACCACGGAAAATGTCTCTACTTATTGATTCTATGGCAAGTAGGACTAATGAATTGAGCGATTGGTAAATGGAGAGGTTCATATTCATGGTAAGTGAAATGTTTTGAGGTGTTCTGCGTTGGGAGGTTTTGTTTGTGTATTTTGGATGGTTTTTGAGAATTAGATGAATAGGATAGTCATTTTTGTACCAGTATGTCTTTTATTTTTTTTGATATGTCGCGTGGAACAATGGGTCCGACAAATGTCAGTACGGTTATCCCATTTTTCTTATCCTCCCTCTTTAACAGTTTTTTTTAAATTAAAAAAAAAAAAAAATACTCCTCTCTCATTTCAGTCTCCAACGTGCACTCCTCTCTACCCGAAAATATCTTATCTGTCTTATTTTTTCTTATTGTTAATAGCATTTTTTCCATTTACTGTTCACTTCTGTTTTACAATTCGTTGTTAATATTTCTTTAATTATGTATGTGTCATTTTTTGTTATAAATCTATGCACTTTTTCAATAACTACTACATGTGAATAATGTATGTTCTCCAAGTTACAGAGCTCCTGAAGAAGGGCACCAATGGACCCGAATCAGAGAGCAATGTTTTTTTTTAAGTTTAGCTTTTCTCATAATTTATAATATTGATTTGATAAGTTTTGGAATCATGTGGTATTTCCTTTAATATTAAGTGAAAATTTCAATACCCTCAGACGGCTTGAAGTTGAAGGAAAAGGAACGGCAACAAAAAGGAAAAAGAATTCTAAAATAACAATTAATTTGGAACACTTTTGAAATTATTTTATTCCTCTTCAAAAAAAAAAAAAAAGTTATTTTTCATTGACAAAATATTTTTTTGCATATTACAGTTCCTTTGGAGATGCCTGTTCTAATAAAGGAGAATTTTAATCGTTGGTATTCATTACGTTCTTACTATATGGCGATAACTGTATCAGATTTACCTTTCCAGGTTTGTATAAACTAAGATTTCATTAAATTAATTTTAATTACATTGTAAATTCATTTTTGTAATATAATATTTTTTTTTATGATTATTTCAGACGATATTCTGTGTTTTATACGTTTCTATAGTATATTACATTACAGCGCAGCCTGCTGAATTATCACGTTATATAATGTTTTTATCGGCTTGTCTCTTAATATCATTTGTGGCACAATCTGTAGGTTTAGTAGTTGGTGCTGCTATGAATGTTCAAAATGGTGTATTTTTAGCACCGGTCATGTCAGTTCCATTTCTATTATTTTCTGGATTTTTTGTCAGCTTTGATGCTATTCCTATCTATTTGAGATGGATTACTTATTTGAGTTATATTAGATATGGATTTGAAGCAACAGCTCTTGCTACATATTCATTTGGTCGTGAAAAATTGAAATGTTTTCAGGTAATTAATTTTTATTATTATTATTATTATTATTATTCTTATACGAAGGTCATTCAATAAATAACGAGACAAATCGCTGTAGCTCAGAAACGATTTGTTTAATCAATGCAATAGTTTCAGTGCGTCAAGTTGGCATTCTTGTACTTAGTTTGTCGTCAGCTGTTCGGGAGTATGTAAGCATAACCTCAAATGTATTCACTTAACAATGGCGAGTCCGCTCGAGCATTGCACCGCGGAAGAACAACGCTCTGTGACTAGATTTTTAGTTGCAGAGGAAATCAAAGGTAGTGAAATCCACGAAAGAATGTTGAAAGTTTACGGGGAATAATTGTTTGAACCGTTCGAACGTTTACAAATGGGTAGAACCGTTTAAAAGTGGCCGTGTAAGTGTCTGTGACGAGCAACGAAGTGGATAACCGGTTGAAGTTGTAACTTCCTCTCTCGCAGGGGCCTATTTATTGTGACTATCTTGCAGATCAACAGCCATTAACCGTGATATGCTCACAAAATAAGGCCTGCCATTCGAAAGAAACGTCGTGGACGCCTTGACTAAAGGCGTGATTTTGCAACATGACAACGCGCTCCCTCAAACGGCCAGTTAACTCAAGAAACACTTCAAAAAGTGGGGTGGGAGATCCTTCCACATCCCGCCTACAGCCCCGACCTCACCCCATCGGATTTCAATTTGTTTGGACCCCTTAAAGAGTCTCTACGTGGAAAACATTTTCAATCCAATGAAGAAGTTAAAATTCAGGTGCAAAAATGGCTTCTAGATCAACACAAAGAATTTTATGACATTTTATACACAAATTAGAAGAACGATGGGACAAGTGTGTAAAATGTTGCTGGAGACTATGTTGAAAAGTAGCCAAAATTTTGTATTGAGTAAATAAATCGTTTTGAGCTACAGCGATTTGTCTCGTTACTTATTGAAGGTCCCTCGTATATAATTTTTAGAAAATATTACTTTTTATTGGAAGAAATTTGTTAATATTAATTAAAACAGTTTATCGATTGATCTTTAAATCATTTGTAATTACGTTGTTCTCATGGAATTTGTCCCACTAGATAGGACAAAATTTAGATTAACTATTGCTATTGATATTAACATTTTATCCCAAACACTATTACAGATAGAAAAAAAAAATCATTTTGAAAATAAATGAAGAATTTTTACTAAATGTTTAATTGCGTGCAATTTATGGTGGGGGAAAAGCTATGTTTAAACGACAATTTAGAGGAAAGTGGGACATCCCTGAGTAAAAATAGAGATAGATCCTCTACTACACCCTTTATAAAAATATTTCATCATTCTGATACAAAATATGAAAAGGCAACTGAGAGGAGGAGTGGTCTGGTCTATTCCCGACTTTAGCCCATCCCTGTTTTACGCAAGTTTTAATTTTAAATTGGAATAGTTTATTTGTTTAAAGTTTTTAAATTATAATGAGGCCATAATAGAATAACCTGATTGAGGTGTAACCAGCGAAAACTTTCAAACTATAGCATGATGTCATTTAGTTCCAACCCAAAGATCTCTTAATTTCCGGTATTTTATCCGTCGTAGCATGCATATTGGTTTTGTTTCGTGACCGGTTTCGGACCATTCATCCATTGTCCGAGCAAATTCACCAAGTTCGTGTAGAGAGTTCACTTCAACGAAATGTTTCTGTAGACTCACACTTGTTGGTTCATGCTATGGTTGGTTCATGACTCACACTTGTTGGTTCACACATGCTGGTTGGCATGCTACGACGGATAAAATACCGGATGTTATCCAGCATTGCGGACCCAGCCACATTTTCAACAATCTCTTAAGTTGTTCCGCTATACTTGCCAATTGGGTATCTGCATATCTCTTTGATAATTTTCAACATGCTCAAAACTGTTACTGGTTAACTTTTTGTATTGTCCGGCATTAATTTGCCCACAATAGAAAAATAAAAAGTGTTTGGTCGGAATTTGTGTGTTAGAGATTTTTTTGAAATACCTAACTACCAATAGAATCGCGCAAAATTTTTGTATTTGGGGAAGATTTATTAATGGAAGAACTTATTAACATTTCATTGTCAGTATTGGTATTGAGAATTACATTATTATTTGTAATTCGAATAGACTCATTCGTCTTCTTTATTTAACTTTTAAATTGAATCTTCTCATTAATATATTGTTAATAAATTTCAATGAATTTCATGAAGCCGCGTGTTTAAATTTTTCCATTTTATTCTAAATGTTCGTAGCAAATTGTAACAATCCCCTTTCTTAATTAAAAAGAACTGAGAACAAAACTTTTGATTTGAAAAGCTTATAAGTAATTTATAATAAGATAATTGTATTTAAGATAATTTATAATAATTTCTTTACAGGTTTACTGCCATTTCAAATCTCCTGAAACAACATTAGAAGAATTAGATATGTTGGATGCTGATTTTAAATTGGATATCATTGCCTTAGTTATTATTTTCCTTGTTTTAAGAATAGCTGCATTTTTGTTTTTACGATGGAAACTTATGTCACAACGGTAGATGATTATTATTATTTAGAAAACGACCAATAAATAAATATCTTTCATAAACACATTTATTCGGTGCCTTTCACAAATTTGTAATTATTATTATTATTATTATAAAAACAAAACAAAACTTATTTTTTATTATTACACCACCAATTTTTTTTTTTTTTTAAATTTCAAATTTTAATTATTGTAGTTGTTAAAATAATTGTTTGTTTGTATTTATCAAATTTATTATTTACAAATAATATAAAGTGCCTCTTTTTAATATTGTGTCAATTTTTTCAACTTTTATAAAAAAAATGAATAATAATAAATAAATATAGGAAAGAAATTATATTTTAAGTGTGAAAGTGATTCAAGAAATCAAATGGATCTAGAATATATATATTTTTTTTTTTTGTAATCAATTGGGTGATTGGTTAAATTTATTTCGAATAAATGTTAAAACAGAAAGCAGAGATCTATATTTTCATGTGTATATAAATATATAATATAAAGATGCCAAGTTTGATTTTTGTGGCTCATGAAAAGTACTAACTATAAAATTGTTAAAAAAAAACATAAATATATTTTCGTTAATTCTTTAAAAAAAGTTAATTTATACTGTTTCAGGGTTTCACGAAACAACACCTTGTAAAAAAAAAGGAAGAACATTAGGGGTTTCTAATTGTTGGGTGTGAAATGGTTAAGCATCCTTTTGCGTTGGGAGTTTATGCTGAAGAAGCCATTAGCTCTTAAAAACAATGATTTACTGAAACTTAAACCGCCCTCACTTCTCCATGCCAAGCATTAGAATTCCCTAATGTTCTAACTGATCATTTACATTGTAATACTTTGCTACCTCGAGCGACAGTTGTTTCAAGCAGTACGATAAAATTGTTAGTCTTAGAAAGGGAGAAGGGATTTTTTTTTTTTTTTTTTTTACAAAGTTCCTTTATAATGAAATACGTTAAAAAAAAAGTAAAAGTTATATTTAAACCTGTATTTTTATATGGACAAATGTTTAATAAAGAAATCTAGCTCCTTTTTATCACCATATTTTTTTTTTCTAGCTTTTAGAAAGAATTTACTTTGTTAATCCTAGTAAGAAAATATCTTTTTTTGCATGCAATTCTTTGAAGAAAAAAGAAATAAGACACTTAATTTTATGTAAAAATAAAAAAAGATTATTTTAAGTATTCATTTATTCTAGGCTCAATAGCCATTATCAGGGGACTTAACCTCTAAGAAAAACAATCCAACAACTTAGTCCATCCAACCGCTTTAAAAGTGCCAAGCGCTAAGTGGGATTATGAAATATTCCAAAACTAAAGTTATGGGTGCCCCAGGGCTTAGTGCGGTCACCACGCCTGCACAGTAGTGTGGTGCACAACCAAGGAGTGTGTAAAGTTGAGATGATCAAGGATTTAGCGTTCTATACATCCATAGTAAAATTTAAATCAAATGTCCTTTTACCAGCTGTAAAGCGGCTCAATCATGTTACTTATCAAGCTTGCAATGTATTGGTCTCCACGGCAACAGCAAAGCCTTCCATCCAAATTGCCAGACACAAGTTGGCTGAAAAGATGAGTTCTCATTCTCTTGACCAGGAGAGATATTTCTTACTGCAAACATTCATAATTCTATTACAACATGGACATTCTTAATACGCTTCCATGTAGGTGCACTACTGACACTAAACAAACCATCCATCGCAAGACCAGTATGCCGACATTTCTTTCTCCTACCGATTTATGATTTAGAAACTTTTTTGGGGGGCACCCATTCCTTTAAGCATCACTTGCAAAAGATCTGTTCATCAACTTTGGCTTAATTTGGACCTTTCTATAAACAGGTGTGTTTATGCAAATGCAGTCAACACTAGAAAAGTATCCTACTATTGTTGAACTAGAATTCATAACTAAATCTCACTTTTCTTGAGAAGCGACAATTTAGTAACAAAACTTGGAAAATTTGGGGTCATTCATCACACATTCGTTTGAAATATTTTTTTGCAACGAATCATGCTGGGTGGGGATAATAAGGCAAGCGACAGTGTCACTTCGAAATTCAAAGGGCTGATTCTTCCAACAGGAAACCTATTGTTTGCCCTTAGCTGATATTTCATATTATTTTGAATCCTTGGTTTTAAATGTATCTTTGATGGCTATATCTATAATTATCACGGGAAACTCCCATTCTTACAAATCAATCAAGTTTCTTCATTTTCGAGTTAAAATTCTACAAGCAACGTGACTACCATTTCTCGAGATACCAGTTTTTATCTCCTTTGTAAAAAACTTGGGTTAATTTCTTTCCAATACTTAGTCCGCAGAAGCTTTTAAACCAGTATTTTCTTTGTTTCTATTTTTTATATAAGAAACAGAAGGAATAATAACATGCTAAATTAGGTATTGGTCAATTAATTGACTAGTCCTGTCCATATCGTTAAAAACACACTTAATTTGAAAGCTTTGGATAAGCTATAATAGCAATAACTATGCATGCGTCAGAAATTTTATTTCTTATCTCAAATAAGATGGGATTCTTGAATTAATTTCTTATCGAGGCAATAAATTGCTTCTGTTTTTTATTAAATAAATGAGAATTGGTACGTTAATCACTGAATAATTGATGATATTACTTGGCAAATTGCGTATAAACTAGCAGCAAATAAGCGTTCATGTCTCTGCGGCAAGCAAATAAATTTAACTATTTCGCTTATATTTCTAATTTGTGTAACTAGTTTGAAATTTATTTATTTTTTTTCGATTTATTACAGTTTCAATCAATGTATCTATATTTCGTTCTCGTAGTATCGACGAGGAAAATGTCTGATATCTTACGCCACTCCAATGAAAAATCTGCCCATTATACCATACGTCTCAGTTTGTTATAATAGTGCAATTATTTGAATGAAAATAAAGTTTAACATTCAAAATTGATCATTAATTAATAAATGGAGTTGTCCTTAAAAAATTATACTAGTTTAATTAATATTTTTATCTTTTATATTAATTAATTAATTATAATCAAAACGTCGTTATATAATATTAACTTTGACGTCACATTATCAGCATGAAAATTTCGAAAAATACATAAAGTAATTTTACTCACTAAAATTTAATGTTGGATCATTTTTTTTTTTTTGTAGAAAATTATTTTGATTTTTTTTTAACGTAACCTATCTTTTCAACTTGAAAAAAATAAATAAATAAATAAAATCACTCTTTCATTTACTTTATTTATAAAATAAAGTGATCAAGGAGCATTCCATTTTCATGAAGAAAAATAGTGCAAAGCACATGCTTGTATTCCTGTGATAGTATACTATCTAATAAGTAGAATAAATAAAATTGTAATGTATATATTATATTATTATATATTTATAAAGATGTGGCTAATTATCCCAATTCTCAAGAATTTTTTTTTAATATTGTTTATTTTATCCATTATTTATATATTTTGGAGGGTAATGTTTAGATTTTATTATTATTATAGTATATATTTTTGTTTTTGTCTGTTAAGTAGAATACATTTTTAACCATGACAATGGATATAGATTTCTATAATATTTTTTTGCCTAATATTAGTGTTATTTTTATTGTAATTACAGTTAACATAATTAGTGTCAAGAATTGTTTGATGCCTTTATTTAAGAATAGAAATATTATGTCAAATTGTTTTTATATCTTGTGCTAGTTTGTTTTTTTTCTAATGGAAGACAAGAATATCATAGATTTTGTGATTGTAATGGCAATCTTCTGTCCTGTTTAGAAGGAATAGAATAATTTCATTATTAGGGAATTCATTACGATTTTTTTGTGTTTTTACATAAAAGTATATTCCAAAATAAATAATTATGAAAATAAAATTTAATCTTATTCATCTTTAATCTTATTTCTCAATAGACTTAGGCAAATAAGGAGTACTTACGGAGAATAAGTTTTATTAATGCCCTTGAATTTACATTCTTTTTTATACTGTAAGAAGAAGTCAATTTTTTCGGTTGCATGAAACATGGAAACTGCATGTTTTGAGTTCCTCTGAGAACGAAAAATTAATTTTAGGAATAAACTGCTTTTAGCTGGTTTCCGTGGCCATTTTCATGAAAAATACTTTGAGTTTACGAGTTGAGACCGTGTCAGTGGTTAGTTAAAAACGAGGTTTCACTCATATTGCAATGAGCCTCTTCAGGGCCACCCTTCTTCATAAACTGCTTGATTGTGTGTTTTTGAAACAAACGGTATTGGCATTATTGTTATTATTATTATTTATTATTCGTCTGTGGGGAGAAGCAACACCCTACGCTATCCAAAGCCCCACTGGGCCCATACAGCTACCCCAAAGAAAAACAACAAATCGCCTAGACCAAAAATCCAGACCCAGGTCTAACCCACCTAAGATCCACCGCAGTCCCATAAATCAAACCAAAATAAAAAATAAAGAAGATTAGCCTAGGCTCTTCCGTGCAAAGATCCTGAACCTGATTTCCTCACAACCCAAGCAATCTGTCATAAGATGGATGGGTGTTTCTTTCTTTGTCTCACAAAAGGGATCTGGCACGAGCCCCATTATGTAGACGTTTCTCCTTAAACCAAAATGCTTATTCAGGAATCCAACCAGATGCATGGAACAGTTCCATGAAAGACAAAGCAACCTCTTCTCTTATAATTCTAGGCATTCTCTCAATCACTTTATTGATTGTTTCGAATTCAATATCACTTCACACACTGTACAGTATCTGCCACAGAGCATTTGGAGAATTAGGGCACTTAATATGAAATTTTCCATCTAGCTCATACCACAAAAGTTCGATTGGGTTCAAGACCGGGGATTGCGAGTGACAGACATATTGACCTATATTTTTCATCTTCTTTTTCTTTAAGATGTTGTCTACATAATTTGGAAATATGTTTAAGGTCACTGTCCTGTTGCATAATGATTTTTATCCCCAATCAATCGCTGACCGCAGGGTAACACGTGATTTTTCTAAAATGTTTTTATAATTTTCTTTTTTCATTATCCCGTCAATATGGAGATCACCTATTCCATAGCTTGAAAAACATCTCCAAACCAAGACCAAGCCCTCTCTGTGCATAACGGTGGGTATTATGCATTGTGGATGTAGTTTTTCTGAGCTGAATGGTTCCTCCAACCTTTCACTGCGAGGTCTTTGTACTTCAAGCCCACTGTGATCGTTTCTTCTGGTTTGCACCTTTTAATAATGGTTTCAGCGTTGCAACTCTTCATATTAAGTTTGCTTGACGAAGTCGCCTTTGAACAGTTGAGACAGAAATTGGCCTCGAACTTGTTTTAATAACTTCCCCTCTGATTTTTGGAGCTGTGAGTCGTCTGTTTCTTTTACTTCATAAAATAATGAACTTATCCTCACCTGTGGTTGTTGATTTGCGGTCTCCCGAAGCGGTGTAAATCTTCATGATCACCATATTTTTTAAACCGTTTGATAGCACGGTGAACACCATTTTTTGAAATTTTAAGTTCAGCCGTTATTTTTCGTTCTGATTTCCCTATTTTATGTAAAGTAAAAATGGCACTTCTGGTAGCAACACTCAGTTCTTTAACTTTGCCCATTTTGTATTAATTCAAAAGAGGAAAAATCAACGTTGCAATAACATGTACTCGTAAACCGTGAAGATATACTCGTAACCGTGAAGATATACTTGTAAACGCAAAAAGATATACTCGTAAACCATGAAGCTCAAGGAGTGAACTAATCCAAATTAAATAAAATAGAATAAAAAGTAAGTAAATAATGATTTGTTGACAAACAATACAAAGTCCTAATCTATAATCAGAATCAATAATTTGAAAGAAATTATTCTCTGTGAATTACTAACAAATCCAAGAAGTAAATTGTTTCTCAAAGGGCAAAGTGTATATTATGTTAGATTGGATGGGGGAGGGCCACGCCTCATTCCTCTGCGACCTTTATTGAGTGGTCTATTGTGTATCCCCTGGGTTTCACAACCCTCAGCTTTGCCCTCTTAATCAGGCCTAGCAAAGCTGAAAGTAGAGTCCTCGCTAGAGCGAGCGTTGCAGCTAGCCATAGAAGGGCAAAGGCTAAAGTCACGAAGCTCGTGGCTTCGGGATTGCTAGTCCCCGGTAGAAAAAACCTTGTCCTCGCTAGGCCGGCACACACAGAAAGGACGTGTGCCGGGATTACCTCCTCGGCCGTGCAGAAACGGCATAACGCGTTGTCTGCTAATAGTAAATGGTGTAAGTGCCTATTCAGCCACCTGCAATGCCCTGATAGTAGACCCACTATTATTCTTATATCTCTTCGGCTATGGCGCAGTAGATCCCTGGTGAATGTAGGTAAATGTCTTAACGAAGAATTTAGCCTGTGTCTGCCCTGGCGTACCTTACCACCATCGCAGATGCTGGTCTTCTATCCATTCCTTGATAGAACCGTGAATGAGGCTCCTGGGCAACCGCAGAAGAGCTCCGGGCGTATAAAGATATCCTTCGAGGTATATTATGTTAATAAAATATTTATTTTAAAAGGTGCTATAAAATGGGAGAGGTATTATGCATAAATCACGTTACTGAAAAATTCTTATTACAATGTAACTATTTTTCTTTAAAGAATTTTAGTAAATAACTAAATTTTTTTACTGATCCCGAACTTCTGATCGGTGTTAAATATATATGAAGGGGCGGCAATTTGTCTTTTTTCCAGCGCGACGTAACCGCTAGAGCGAGCGTTGCAACTAGCCATAGAAGGGCAAAGGCTAAAAATTCCAAACAAATAAAGAATAAAACCAGTTAATTGAATTGCCAGAATTTACTTTTTGAATTGCACCGACGGCAAATCCATCCGACAGTGCGAATTTACTGAATTTTTTTTTTTCACTTTTTCGTGATTTTCTCGGAATTGGCTGCAACGATTTTCTTTAAACGTTGAATACTATCTATACATATAAATTCTTATCACTTTTGCCACATTTTTCTGAAGGAACAATAGCAATCTGCTTTTCTCTGAAGTATCACTAAAATAAAGTGGACATGTATTAGAGGTGTGGATTATACTATTTACCTAAATGAGATTGCATTATATGATAGCAAGTTCTCTCTCTATCAATCCAGTAGCAATGCTTGCGACGGTAATTTGCAGGACAATTTAAGTCTCCGGGATAGAACACCCTTCACAATTATTTGGAAGAATATTTTAAATCGGTGTTAAATATAATAAATACATGTAGCTTAATAAGAGAGAAAATAACTTAATTAATTTTCGAGTCACAATTAGCCCCCTTTAACAAATAATTGAATAATTAATAAGACATAAAAAAAATGGAGCTAAGGAACACTAATATATAATTTTTCTTTTTTCTAACTGCTTTAAGAATGTAATTTGTTGTAGATGAAGTTTATATAAAAAATTATGACTATTCGTATAAAACAAAAACAAAAAAATCAAATTTCACATTCTAGTTGAAATAAAGAAAAATAGCTACAAACGAGAAAAATAAACGTTTCTGAATTCACCGCCAGGCAGCAGCACTTACTTAATCTAGATTTTATAGTAGTTCAAATAATTGCCGCTAGATAGCATAAGCTTCTAGATATACAGAATTGTAGTTCCAAAATTTGCCACCCGATCACAGCGCCATCCTATGATGTAAAAATTTTTTCAGTTTGAATGGACTACCAATAATATCTTTAGAAGTAGCCGCCAGGTAGCAGCACGTACTTAATCTAGATTTTATAGTAGTTCAAATAATTGCCGCTAGAAAGCATAAGCTTCTAGATATACAGAATTGTAGTTCCAAAATTTGCCACCCGATCACAGCGCCATCCTATGATGTAAAAAAATTTTCAATGTTTGAATGGACTACCAATAATATCTTTAGAAGTAGCGATACCTAGTGACGAACTGTATAACCATAAATAAAATTGATTTCTCAGTAGGTGCTGTTATCTGGTGGCCATTTTTATAACTACAAATATACTAATTAGTTACTTTATTAATTAAAAAACAAAAAAATCTGGTGTGAAACACTCACACAAGTTTCTCTCACTCCAGTTTTCAAAATTGTAATCGACAAACTTGATAGTTAGTATACCAAATTTAATAAAATTCGTCGGTTTTTATGGAGAAAATCACAAAAACCGAAAAAATTACTTTGATGTACATTAAATTGAAACAAAAATGTATTTCATTTTAAACTAGAAATAAATGAATATATTAATTATATAATATTTATTTATTTATTTTTACATTATATTTCTTTCGCAAGCCATTAAGATAATTCTTGGCATATTATTTGTCAAGATATTTTTTTGGAATAATGCTTGATATGATATTTTTCCCTCCTTTCTTTTTTATGGCAGGGTTCAGATTTTTTACATTTGTTTTTCAGTTAGAAGCTATAGAGGGCTGCGAATATTAATATCATCGTATGTAATAACTTAGATACAATGTTAAAATTAGAAATTTAAGACTATTGAAGGATAGATTCAAATAGCAATCCATCCTATGTATGATTATTTTTAAAAGCATTTATATGTAACTACAAACATACAGTTCAAGAACTTTTATCTAAATCTTCTCAATAAAATTTACAGGCTAATTTCATTTGTTGTTGTTTTTTTTGTTAATATTGTATTTGACATATTTTTGAAAGCAGCTTCAAAATCTCTTGAAATGGCTGGTCCAATTTCTTGAAACAATTCTTGAGAAATTTCATTCACTATTTATTTATTTATTGGCTAAAGAAACTATACATTTCTATAGCAAGCTGCTGAAAGCTGAACAAGAAATACAAACGTTACAAGAAGAAACATTACAGCTTTATCTTCAAAGTAATAAAAAAAAATATTAAATACTTGATTAATAAAGTAGATAGTAACAATATACTTTATTCATTTATACAAATTATTTTAGGGAAGGAGCTTGAGGGATCTCCTCATGGTATTAAATAATTCCTTTACAAACCATGAAATTTTCTCCAAAGCCTCAGAGAATGAGATGAATTAAAATAAGTAGTTAAACTTTTCTTTATTTTCTATATCTAGTAAGTTAGCAAAAACATAAGAACTGTGTGAAGGTAAATACCTATTTAACAACCCCCTTCTCAAAAATTTATAATTAAGGCATTCCAAAATAAAGTGCATATATTATCATTTTTGCCCACCGCACAAGTAAAGCAACTCTTTTAGGATCAAATAAATGGGCTATTCCATTATAAAAAATCCTGGGGTGACGATCACTAGCTACTCTAATTTGAGCTATCAATCTGGTTTTAATGATATTGCACCTAATATTTACATATGAACTCCCATTAGCCAAGGGACATATCAATCTATAGTGGATGTTATATGAAGAGTTAAGTACTTCATTGATGTCAGTTTAGAGAAAGATTTTTTAAGTTATTAGAACCACGACCGCATGCTGCGCCTCCCAGATGTCCTGCGCTCTCCTATAGAATAAAGCATTTCTCTCACAAGAGCCACCCAGTTAAAAGAAATGTCAGAACCATCCAAAAGCTTCACAAGTCTTCTATAGCATATCTTCAGAGGTGAGCTGCTTTACATCGATAAAATCTTCAGCCAGAATCTTATAGATTTATTAAAAATTTGGTTTTCACTTGCCGTCATTCAACTTCCAGCGAACGAAACTATTGGGGACTTGTCGTGGCAGATTTAAGAGCAACTTTAAGAATTTCAATTGGACACGATCGACTATAGTGAAGTAGTTCAAGGCCCAATTTTTTAACTGATCCAAACTTCTGATCGGTAGTGTATATATTCTTAAGGGGAGGCAATTTGTCTTTTTGTCCGCTAGAGCGCGCGCTGCATACCTTTTTACGTTTCTAACAAAACATTCCATTCTGGTACCTTCAGATACTATTTAACAGTGACTTGTTAACGTAAATTTCACTCCCGACTTCGTACATCATCTCAATACATCAATTATCCTCACAATCCATCCCCTATAGCCTAATAGATGGCAGAAGCGGCAGTGGCCTCATGATTTCTTATACAAGTGCAGAGCAAATGAAATAGTCTGGAATGTCACCAAGGGGTATTTGTCCTTTTTCATCATTGTAGTCAGCTCATTTACTTTTTACTGGTTACGCTTAGGGGCCAACAATTGTTAATTTTCATATAAATTAAAATAAAAATATTTTGATTGTGCGGGTCAAATGCCCCCACTAATATGTAATCTAATTGTGTTTAGATATTTCTTGTAAGTCTGACAATTTTTTTTTTTTAATTTGATAGGGCATTTTTGTTATAGATAGTATGTAAAGTTTATAGAAAATCATTAGAGCCATTTTTGGGAAATAGTGAAAATAAACATTTATACATTTTGTGGATTTAAACCGAAACTTTCGTGTCAGATTATGTGAAAGGTCTAGTTTGTGCTTCCTCGTTTTTCTTTTTTTTCGTAGAGCAGTAAGAGAAAGCAAATGAGCTTTTTCAATCACAATAAGAGAAGTTGTTTGCAAACAGATCCCATAAAAGCAAAACAACTTAATAACAAATCATATAATCATGCAGTATAATTTGTATGCTGTAAATAAATTGAGAATAGATTGTCAAAGGTCTTAGTTATTTTAACTTTGTAATTATTCCTTAGAAAAAAAAACAAGCAAAAAAACAAAAAACGAAATAGTGGCGAAATAATAAATAAAAAAGTAGATCGTAATGAAGTTGTGCTTAGTATGATAATCAGATAAATTTTGTCAAACAGGTCAGGGCCGGTCGTTTTGTCACTTGACCTTAACGACGTCTTGGTTAAAAAAAAAAACAAATTACTACAATTTATGGTCATAAAAATAAAGTAACCCTGTGATTAGAATTATTTAATTATTAATGACATAATCACATCAAATTGAATATTTTAATAAGATTTAAACTGCAATTGTTGTTGAAATCATTTATACAATAATAAATGACAATGTAATCATTTCCTTATACCCTGACCCTTTAAAGATTTATTGCTTTGTGCGCAAAAACTATTCATATTGTGCAGCTTGAATTTAACGTACATAAATAAAAGAGGATTATTTTAGAGCCGACAGAGATCCCAAAAAACTCGTAATCTCGCTATGCTTTGGGTTTCCCTGGATTTCAAATCAGCTAGAACAAAAGAATGATCTGGAATCACTGAACTAGATTCATATTATTCGAAGTAAATCGACGCCATAGACTCTCTCAAGACTTTTAGGCAGCCGATCCAAACTTATATTACAAAACAACAGACTCTATTTACTGACATAATCACATAAACTACTGACTTATATGGGTCTTGCGGGACTGAGACTAAATTTGAACGGGCTAAAATTAACAGAGTACAAACCAAATATGACCATCTTCAAGTAGCTAGTGACAACTCAATGCCAACACTTAGACGAATTAAAAAAAATCTGATATGCAATACAGGTTTCTCTTTGTTGGATATGGATAGAGAAAATAAGACTTTTATCACACAAAAAGACTGTTTTATTATAAACAAAAAATACACAAGATACAAATACATTGGCAAAAAAGGAAGGAGCAGTCTCTACTCTAAGGATAACCACTTAGTAAGGTTAACAAAAAGAGTGGTACGACAGTGTTACCGTAACAGAAATATAATCAAAATTTTTATTGCACTCAACACTATTACTGCAGTTTATATATTTATAAAATTGACCAATTTACTTTAAACTTAAAATGTTTACTCAGTGAACCTAATCTAAATATAGAGAAGGTGGGGCGTGGAGGTACGTTTGTTAGCATCCATGGGAGGTAGTGATTACACTGTGAAAACAAATTTCAAATAAAAGTGATACGTTTATTGTATAACTAATTATTATGTAATTCGCACTTCTGAATAACCGATATTCTTCAAGTTTGGAAGGATAGCAACACTCCATATTTAGGGTTAGGTTAATTATGTTAATTTCAAGTTTCAAGAGAATTTGACAATTTTTTAAATGTATAAACTGCTGTAAGGGAAAGACGTATTAGTGTTTTCACAAGATTAATATTATTATATTCAAACCAGATAGAATAATTGTTTAGAGATAAATTGCTGAATTGTAAACAATCAAGTAATTGTAAACATATTTTTTTGGGGGAAGGAAAATTGCGGAATTTTTTGAGTAAATTAATTATTGTGTTATCTGATTCTATGGAATATTTCAGGTTAGGTTCATAATGTATATTATATTCTAACTCATATTTTATTGAAAACTCGGAAATATTTGAAATGTGCAGTACTTTTCATTAAGTTATATTATAATTTATTGTTTTTTTTTTTTTGTGCATCTCCATTCGCCTTATAACTCGAAGATCAGATCATGATACATTTGAAAAGACAATTAGTTTTTTCCTACCAATATATTGTTGACAGTAGTATTTAGAAGACATCATAAAATTTGAAATCAATATGTTGGTTTTTGCAGTTCTCAAAAATTGAAATAATGGTTAATGTGTAAAAAAAAAAAAAAATTAAGCCTGCAGAACTAGACACAAAACAAATTTCATTTTTTAATCAATAGTCTATACTTCAAAGACATTGCACCCGAAATAATTACAACAAGTGTGGTGCAAAGAACTAGAAATAAATAATTAAGTAATAAAAAAACTAAAATATGTCCTGAACAGCACTTTATAACCAAGGTTTACTATTCAGTCCAAATTGGTTTTGATTACAGTAGTTTAAAAAAAATATCATTATTTGCACACACTTATTGAATAATTAAAAAATAATAATAATAGAAACAACAAAAGAGTAATCTAAATCGTACCATATGTGTATAGCAATTCAGTTGAAGGCCTATTGTACAAATGGTTATTATTTTTGTTTTAATGTGCTTTTCTTTTCATTTTTTTTTTATTCTCATAATAAATGCAAAATAGTTTAACTCATTAATTACTTACGTTCGTAATGGCAACAATATCAATTACAATTATGCTAAATTCTACCAGTTCCATCTAGTTTTGTCCATATATAAATATATAAAGGATAGACAACTATTAAAAATTAATTTACACTGCAAAATGCAGAACTAATTTACATAGGAATGCCTGATGATTTTTCCATGCCATGTAATTATGTGTCTATGTCAGACAATCTTTGATTTATTCTTCTTGATTGCTAACTACACAATGCCAAAATTACCCCACAGAAACTTTTCTCTTCATGGTCCTTTTCTCTCATATCATTAATCGATTCTCTTATAACTAACTACTGTAAAGAAGAAGTTTTCATTATGTCAGAATTTCCAAATCGAGTAAAACATTTTCATTTGATCATCGCGAAAAATATGTGTTAATTTTACCTGATTTTAAAAAAAATATATATATCGTAAGAGGTCAACAAATTGACTTCACAAATTTCACTAGTGGCTTCTAAATGCTATAAACTGCCAATATATTGGTGGGGAAAAAACAGTACTTTAGGGAAGGAATTAGCTAAGCGGTTAGTGTACTGGACTAGCAACGCGGAGATCAAGGGTTCGAATCCAGCTATGCTAAGCTTAGATTTTCTCTTCTTAGGAACGCCTCTACAGATCACTGCACTGTTCGGTGATGGACAGTGTTGTCTGTA
>JAAEAF010010656.1:0-13685 GCA_011037195.1 Triatoma infestans | reverse complement strand
TATAAAAGGTTTTAATAAATAACTTCTTTTTGTCTGAGAAATGTAAACCTTAAAAAGGCAGCCATGATTACTTTTTCATTAAATCTTATTTAATGATTGATAAGCGCGAGCTAAAAATGCTGAATTATACCTGTAGAGAAGATTGGTTATACTCCCATTAACCAATAATATTTTAACAGAGGACGCGATGTGATAAGGTTGAGGAAGAAACCACAGCACACGTTCTTTGAGAGTGCGCCCACCTTGATGGGAATAAGGTTTCTCCAATAGGGAACAAGGAATCTCGAAGACATGAGCTTAATGGCGGAGCCGCTTTCAGCTCTGCTAAAGCCTGCTTAAAGGGCAAAGCTAGAGGACATGCTTTAACCAGAGGATCAACCATAATGTAGGTCGCGATGGAGTTAGGCTTAGCTAACTCGTTGCTAATCTAAATATGTAAATTATAATTATAGAAAGTTGTGTGAGTATTCCCAAACAGATTTGTTTAAACTTCAAGAAGAATGCAGTATTCATGACCGAACATTAAGAAGGTAGCTACCATGACTTTAAATTACTGAAACGATTGCAGAAACAAAGTAATATTAAACACTTGAATGAAATGCTTTCCGACACTCGTTTAGGTTCAGGCATTATCGTAACTCGGATAGGAAAGTCACACTTCCCTCATTATACCAATTAATAACCTATTTTCTGCAGGAAAAAAACGTGGCGATTATTCTACTAAATCCATGAAAAAAAGTAATAATCTCTGGAGAGTAAAAAATGTTTTTTAATCTCTAGAGATTAGAAAAAAATCCCAGTGTTGCCAGCTTGAAATAAAATGAAAGTTTTAATGAAATCACTGCAAAATATTGTATCTCCCCTCTTATCCTACCAGTTTTTTTTTTATTGTCTGTGGGGAGGGACCAAGCCCTCCCTATGCTATCCAAAGCCCTTCTAGGCCCATATAGCTACCCCAAAATTCGGAGTCTTCTTAGTGCACTGCCGGCTTCCGGACGTGTTCTCTCATTACAGACTTTGTCCAACTCCGGACAGTGAGCTGTAAGAGGCTCCTAGGAAGAAAAAAAATCTAAGAGCAGCTGCTGGATTCGAGCCCGAGTCCTCCGCATTGCCAATCCAGCGCGCTACAACTGAGCTAATCTCTTCCTTTAACCTACCAGTTTGCTCTCTACTACATATAACCTAAGAGAGGCAGCTTAGAATCACCGTTTAATTTATATATTCTAAACAGTACAAGATATACGCAGTAACTCTTTGTAACAGTCCAAATACATGACACAGCTCTAGGGCATTTCATTTCATTCATAAAAGTATGTATTAACCATGTGATTAAATGTATATTCCATTAGTGCTGGAATCACCTGCATACCAATCTGCTCCCTCCTTTATTTATACATTAGTCCCGAGTGGTTGCCTTCCCTCATACCTTACCAACCTGCTTTTTCTTCTTCTTCGCACCAACCATGGTGGCCGCAATGTCCTATTCTTTCCCATCCACCTACGAATCTTGTATATGGTTAGGAGTCCCTTGCCAATTAACCCATGGCGCTTTTCTTCCGCTTGTTCATTCCCCTTGACTTCTTTTTTTCCTTTTACGTCAACTTCACTGAGATTCTTCCCTTTTTACAAGATTTATTCTCTAGTAACTCTTGTTTTCCAGTTATTTACATTTAATTTTATCGTTTCTTTTTCAGATTCTTTATCTTCCTCTTATCCACCAGTCTCTTCATCATCTTCAATATCTTCATCATTATTATTCATTTCTTCATTGTGATGTGCCATTTTTTCCAATTTATCTTTTAAAGATTCTTCACCCAGTAATTCTTTTTCTCCAGTTACTTTTATTTTATCGTTTCTTCTTCTTCTCCAGACTTTTTATCTGTTGCCCCCTTGGTCTTCATCTTTCTCCAATTTATTTATCATCACCAATTTCAAAATAAAATTGCAAACCCGTAAAATTCAAATTCTTTTCTGAAGATAACCTTCCCCATTTTCATTTACCAAAAAAACGTCCATAAGTTTGTTTTTAAATTTTTGAACAGTTTTACGTGTTAAACAAAAATTTCATTTTTAACCGAATAAAATGTCTTATTCACTTGCACTCTTGTGGGAAAACCTGAGCAAAGTACTCAATTAATATAATTTAATAAAATAAAAGATACCTAAAACGGTAATGTTTACAAACGTTACGTGGTTGGCCATAAAGAAGGATGGTAAGTGTTATACCTGGGTGGACAAATGGGGAGGGAGCCTTCTGCCTCAAGACCATATACCGTCAGTTTAAATGTAAACGTAACTTGGAGGCCCGAAAATCTCTCTAAACACTTTTTTTTTGAAAATGTTTGAAATAAAAACGATACGTTTCTATCTGAGCAGTGAACATTCCAAGTTTAAAGAAAATCGTTGTAGCTATTTTCGAGAAAATGTCAAAAACCCATACTATAAGGTCACACTTCCGGTTCAAATTTAGAATTTTATCATTGCTTTTAATTTGTATTAAGTTTGCATGGGGGCGATAAAAGTATAAAGTACATTGCACTGAAGTGGTACTTTAGAGGAAAGCATATAACGCTATTGTTCCCTCAGAACCTCCCTCAAAAATCAATTATCCCGGTAAAATGTTTCAAACACAAGTTATGGGTATTTATGTGTGTAAGATCGTATACGAAGTTTAAAGAAAATCATTATAGCCTATTAAGGGGAAATTTTGGCTTGAGGGTTGGCAACACTGTATAAGCACTCTTCTTTATATATATAGTTAACTGCCCGGTGTACTGTTGGAGGTCTTTCATGTAACGTAAGATATAAAATATACAGTCCACTTATGGTCGGAGAAGTGACTCGTCTCAACATATTTACTTAGACGAACAACGCCATAACATGACATAGTCATTTTCGTGAAAATGCGATAGAACATCCAGTAAAGTCGCACTTATGGTTGTTGGATTTTGCCCAAAATCTTCGAATACCAAGTTTTCCTGCCATTTTTCATGTTTTTGATATTTTGTTCAAGGATACACACATACAACTATTCGCTAAAAACATGTATTTCTTATTCAGGGGACTCAAAACATTTCTTTCCGGTGAACACTCACATTTCGAAAATTTGATACGATCGCAAAATACTTACTCTCTTACTAGGAAGCGTAAGTGAAAGTAAAAAGTTCACTATGGCTTCCAACGAAAGTTATAAAATGTAATAAAATTACGGAATAAAAAAATGTGCCAACCCTATTTGTTCCGTCTATCATAATTCTAGTTAAAGTTCTAAATTGAAACTTAGAAAAAATGAATAATAACTTGGACTTCATTATTCAAAGTACAATTTTCTAATTAATACATGCTTTACAAATTACATTAACTACTGTTCCATACAAGTTGCAAGGCAGCAATTACTTATAAAAGACACTGACGTAATTCTCTTATAAAGGAGATTTATCTGATTATAGTCATAACTTGTGTATGACATGCTTATCTGCATAGCAATTATCGTTACAACTCAAAATAGTATTACCATGATGATTATTATAAAATTACATAATAATATGTGTTTTTCGAGTTTAGTTCTTTTTTCGAGATATCTGACGAGAAAAATGAAGTATATGAAAACTATTGCCTAGAAAATAGTCTTATCTTTCAGTGATGAGATCTCAGGCTTGTTGATCTAACAATGCTGTTATAATGGGTGTGAGAAGGAACGAAATTGGGTTTGTTAGATAAATGAACTGGAGGTAATGCTGAACACTGTATAATAAGGAAAGTAACACAAACTGCCAGGACTTTACACGTAAATAGAAATTAGGTAGCGAGAGATTTAGAATGAGTGAAGAGAAAGGTTGTTGACGCGTTGTGACTGCTGTAAGAATTGTTGCTAGACTCCTGGAATATTCTCCCGTAGCTGTATTTAAACAGTTTCTCCCCGGAGAAACTGATCATTAGCGCCCGGAGCCTTCTCAGTGCACTGCCGTCAGACAACACTGTCCATCACCGAACAGAGAGCTGTAGAGGCTCCTAGGAAGAAAAAATCTAAGGGTAGCACTGGACTCGAACCAGGGACCTCCGCGTGAGAGTCCAACGCGCTAACCACTGAGCTGACCCCTCCCCTGTGTCAGTTTTTATGTCCCTCGCTTTAGATCCCTCTCTTCGGATCCTATTACACCGTTTTGTTTTTCTTCCATATTTTCCGTGTGGAATGTACTCTTGAATTTTCCTCTGTATAGGCGAACAAATTAAAGTTACTTTTTTTTTTTCTTTTTTAAGGCGCGTAGTTTTATAGGTCCAGTAGGGCTTTGGATAGCGTGGAGGGTTTGGTCCATCCTCACAGACAAAGGCGCGTGTGAACATCTATGGCGCCCGAAGCATTCTCATTGCACTGCCGGCATTCCAGGCAGTATTCCCTCATTACTGACAACACTCCCAAACACTGGACTCAAACCTTGCCTTGCATTAGAACCCAGTACCTTCCCGAGCCATTGCAGCCACTTCTTTGGATTATTATTTTCTAGCAAATGTATGAATTAATCTTTAAAGATGGAGAGTTTGGAGTTGCTTTTATTTACAATATATAAAAAAATAAAAACAAAATAATATAATAATTATAAGGCGGAAGTGTAAAGAAGAGAAGGAAGTACACTGACTTGTTAGTGTGCATTGTCACATGTTTCTGCATAAATGTCATTTTTACTTTCTCTTCTAAGGAAGTATTGCAATCTGTCAGATTTTTGAAATTGAATTTTCGGTAATACACATGTTTTAAGGTCCGACCAGCACGAAAAAGTATTATTTTTTTTTTTTTTTAGCATTGTGTACTGTGTGTTCATGTGGTCTTAGAATTGAAACATAATCTTTTTTCGTTTAGGGATGCAATCGACGGATTCGAAATAAGATCTTGGTCAAAATCTGTTAACCGGAAGTTGACTTTACCGAATGAATTTTTGTTTTTTACATTTTTTCTCTGAAACGAATTTTCTTTAAATCTGATATTTTATCGGTCGTAGCATGCATATTTCTGATGTTTCATAATCTCTCTTACGTACAATAACAAGTATAGTGTGTAACACAAACATTAATCTGGAATGCGTTGTGGTTATTTATTGGCTGTTTATTCTTTATAACTGTTATGATTATTGCTGGGTTTGTTTAAGGAGTGAACCTCTTTGCAGCCTTATTTTTTTTTTATTGTAAATTATACATTTAGTTTCTCCAACGTTTCGGCATTTCACATGTGTAATGTGATAACAAGAAAGAGTGATAACAGAAATATATAATTTTTAATTATAAAAATTATAACTAGTGGTGCTAGCCAGACGCTATTATTCAACACAATAGCTGCGGTCAGTGCACGGTCAAGGACCGCCCGCCAAAGACACACCGCTTTCACAAGGGTCAACAAATCACTCAAAATACCGACCACCTGGCTACAGTCCTTTGATAACTACCATCACCTGTCGCCACACCTGTTCACCGACCTATTCAAAACCTAGGGTCAACACACGGCAATAAACTAAACACTCTAAAGACCCACCACCTGGCTACAATCCTTTGATAACGGCCAACACCTGTTCAAGAACTAGGGTCAACACACGGCAAGAGATGTTTGAGTGTGACCCGTAATTACAAGACTTGTCAATGTGTGGGGATGGCAATATAAGGCATCTCTATAGGAAGTGGGAGGATTATTATTCTTCAGTATTTCATCAGCGCAACATCAAGATTTTATCAGTGACATAATTCATACATCGGAGCGCGTCTCTATCTAAGTATTTAAACATATATTATTTATCAATCATTATAGTTGGTGCATTCTAGTTACAATTTAAATCATTTTAAATTAATTGTAGTTTATCTTTTCAAAAGTTTAAAGTATTGTTAAAATCTACATATATCTATTTTCGTAAATTCGTAATTCATATTCTGAATAACAACTCTCTAAAATCTCTAACTAACTCCAACTACTCATCGCATCACAACACCTCTCCAAGACATCTGAACCCATTACACATTCCATAGGATTAACAATGTTTATATCTGTTTATAGGCTCCTATATTTATATATCTTTTGAGCCCAAAATGATAAAAAAAAACAGCCAATTATAAATATAAAGCAACACTTGGTGCACTTTCATTTCAATACATATTTATATTACGAATAACAAGAAAATAGTAAAAATTCCCTTAACAAATAATGACGCAGATTAACAACAATCTAACAGGAATAATTTGACTGCAACACACTGTTACTTATCTCGATATAATATATGTTATACAAAAACAAGGGAAATATCTTCCAGCTGATATATATATATATATATATATCATAAACACTCAACCAACAACGCTACATTATAGAATGCAAAAATAATATAAGTTTGGTATTTATAATTTGTGGACAACAAATATACAATTTCTCTATATAATTATAAATCTTTATGCACATTGTAAAAATTTCAGATATAAACATTGTTAATCCTATGATAATGGCATATGAAATGCCGAAACGTTGGAGAAACTAAATGTATAATTTATAATAAAAAAAAGAAAATAAGGCTGCAAAGAAGTTCACTCCTTAAACAAACCCAGGAATAATCAGAACAAACATTAAGTTGAAGTCAACTCTCTTTACACGAACTTGATAACTTTACTCTGACAATGGATGAAAATCTGTTACCGTTTAGGTACATCAGAAATATGCATGCTAGGACAGATAATATGCGAAATGTTATCCAGCATTATTCAACAAATTATTATCCATAAATTCATTAAATTTTCTTTAAACTTTGTACATACATTCACATACATTGTAACTGAGATAACACACTACATAAATGAAAGTAAATAACGAAGATCTTATGGTCGCGTTTCTCTGGAAGGAACTAAACGAAGTACCAAGTACTCTCTGCAATTTTCCACTTTTGAATTAATATTCAACCAATCACCTAACCGGTAAAATACATAATTTTAAAAATTTGACACTATCATAACAGTGCAACGAAGAGAAAGTAAAAATTATAAGCAGAATGGTAAATCAAATTATGTCCTAAAATGTCATTATTTTCTTCCACATAAAAAATGTACTTACTTCCTTATAGAATCTTATATACTTCATAAACTTTATAGTATACGTGTATAAGAGATAAATCTAATAAATTTTCTGTACCCACTTATATCTAGCCCCCCCCCCCCAAATTGTTGCTCTATTCCCCTCCTGTTATGACCAAAAAAAAATAATAATAATATTACCGCAAAAAAACTACATATCCTCTTTCGAGACATACCCAAACCATAATGTTTTACATTCACTGTGTGTGAATGTGTGTGCACATTTACATGTGGTTTATAAATGTTTGGGTTACTGGTAAAAATGAATCTTGACAAGGAAAATGTTTGACATTAGAACATGGGTTACAACTCATTTAACTTTATGAGGCACGCTTAAAGTGACTTTATATTCACTTCTTTTCTCTGCTTTTTTTTTTTTTTAAATGAACTTTACTACTTAGATACTTTCGGCAAGAGAGAGTAACTCATTTTTTTGTTGTTGTTGTTGTTGTTGATGTCTTCTCGTGCCACAACTTTTAGCTACTTAGGTTTCTTGCTTTTTCTTTATAAACTGGATAATGACATTAAACTAGCTATTCTAACAAAAACAAGCTAGCTACACTGAAAAATCTATTGTTTGAAAAAGTCTCTCCAGGCCAACGTGGAGAATTTATTGCAGAACATACAAAACTATTCCAATTTACTCATGACAATACTTTTGTGTAAAATCAGTCCGAAATAGCAATTGCCTTCCACTTAATATACCGTTGAAAGGGAAATGTTTAAAAGACCGTTCTTCAAAAAATGTTCCGGCATGTTACAGGTATGCCAATCTTACTACATGAATTGCATTTTCACTGACCATTTCCTACACGAAATTTATAACTTTCAAGAAAACCGTAGGAGCCATAGTTGAGAAAATTGTAAGGCTAAACAATTTTTTTTTTCTATAATAAGAATATAACATTAAAATATTTTTAAAAATTACTTTCTCATATGATTTAATAGAAATTTTGCCGCATTAATGGTCAAATTTTCAAAATGGCCTTAATTGGATATATATGCTGAAAAATCTATTCTGATTAATCATTTTGCAAAAAATGGTTGTTCCGGAACATTAAAAAAAGAAAAAAAAAAAACAAACTCTTTTGTCATCTATGATTCAACATAATTTCCAGTGAAAATTTTGGAAACACAATGAAAAAGAAGCTCATGAACAATAAGACAAAATAATATTTACTCAAATGCAAACATATTCATTGTATAAAAATACAATAATAATAACAATAACAGATCTTCCTCTGTAAAATGTAAATGTAAAATGCCATGATTATGATATGTAATAGGATCCTCTCTTTGGATCCTGGGGGATGATGTAATAGGATCCAAAGAGAGGATTCGTAGCAGAGAAAGAGAGACAAAATGACAGGACCACTCTCTCGTACTAGAGTGGGAGAAACTACATAAATTCAGCGACGGGAGATAGATATACATCAGAGAGTTCATACAACTGATGTCAATCGCCAGTCACAACGTGTCATTCACCTTTACCAATCTACCATACTCTACATAAATACAGCGACGGGAGATAGATATACATCAGAGAGTTCATACAACTGATGTCAATCGCCAGTCACAACGTGTCATCATTACCCTTTACCACTCTACCATACTCTACCATTTTAAGTGTAAAGTCCAGGCAGTCATTGTCACTGTTCTTATATTATTCAGTGTTAGCCATATTTTGTTTGTTCATTCAAACCAGACCATTTCTCTCTTTCATCAACCCCATTATATGATATCTATGATAATTACCATGTTGATTATTCCTCAAACATAATGTATTATTATTATTATTATTATTATTTGTCTGTGGGGAGGGAAACCCTACGCTATCCAAAGCCTCACTGGGCCCATATAGCTACCCCCCCCAAGAAAACAACAACAAGCCGGGTATATAACAAAATTCCAGACCCGGATCTAATCCATCTAAGATTCATCGCAGTCCGAATAAATCGGACAATAACCTTAAGCGGAAACAGCCTAAGCGCTTCCACAGACATCCTATTCCGACCAAATATCCTGAACCTAATTTCCTCACAACCCAGGTAAACTGTCATAAGATTGTGTTTCCTCCTCTTTCTCATAGAGTCTAGAAAATGGATCCGGCATCAGCCCACAATGTCCCATAAGAGATCCAACTAGATGCCTAAGAGAGCTCCGTGAAAAACACAGCAACGTCTCACTAATTGCCTTGTCCGGACCCACGAAACCAACCAAATTTTGGACTGCCGAAAACCAACTGAGCTCATCCATAAGGGTGAATGCTGTGAAGCTGTCCATGTCTGGAAGCCTGACAGACATGTGCCAAAAGACACGCCAACAGCAGGCTCGGGACCAATGAAAAGAAGAGAAGCGCCTAATTTGGCAAACGTATCCACCTCCTCATTCCCCAAAATTCCCGTGTGACCTGGCACCCAGACTAAAAGCGCATCCTTCAGAGAAGAAAGCTCTTCCAGTCTTTTAGAACATTCTAACACCAACCTGGAAGTTGACACATGAATTCAGCAAAACATAATGTAAAAAAAAAAAAAAAAGGTTTTAGTGAAAAATGAACCATTTATTAATCAAAATGAATAAAGCATAAAAATTAGATCAACATATAAACAAATAATAATTGTTTTCCTTACTTATTACACAAGTAAGAAAAATTATTGCGATCGAGCAAGATTTTCGAAATTGAGTTTTTACCGGAAATACATGTTTTGAGGTCCACTGAATATTGAAAAAATGTGTGTGTGTGTGTGTGTGTGTGTTTTAATAGAATATCTCAAAAATGAAAAATCTTAGGAAACTCAAAGTTGATATACCATTTAAGTACTAGTACCGCGTCACAAAGACTCAAAAGATTTCAGGCAGTATCTTTAAACAGAAAGACTTAACTAATAACTAACTAATGTTTTTTTTGTTTTTTCAGTTTTTCATAATTTTCTGGAAAACGGCTACAACGTTTGAGCCACTGGAGATGTGAAAATTCGTGTACTATCTACACCCATAAACTTTTATTTAAAACAGTTTCCCGGGAAATTCGGATTTTTTGACGGTTTTGGGAAAACATTAGCGTTATGTTTTACGCTAAATTACCGTATCAATATAATATATGGCTTTGCCACCTATACAATATACCACCTATACCAATACATTAGAGTTATAGATAGAATTCCAAATTTGAAGAAAATAGGTTAACCGGAAGTATGACTTTATACGAGGCATGTCCAGTAAGTAAGTGTACTGAGGCTCTCACGGCCGGAGGGATTTTGTTTTCGACAGGTTAGCTACACTGTCGTGTAGCCTGATTCCTCCCCTCCGCAACGAGACCGGTTCCGTCATCCGTATCTCGTTTGGAAGGAAAAAACTCCGGTTGAGGTTTATAATGAGGTAAAAAGTGATCAAGCTATGAATCGTCCGAGTGTATTCAAGTGGTGTCGCGAGTTTTAAAACGGTTGTGACTGACGAAATTGTGGAAAAAATCGAAAATGCGCTCCGTGACGATCGCAGATTGACTGTGGATGAACTTTCTGCGATGTTTCCGCAAATCTCCAGATCTCTGCTACACGAAACCATCACAGAAACCCTCGGATATCGGAAACTGTCCGCGAAGTGGGTCCTTAAACAGCTGACAGACCAACACAAGTTGAATCAAGTGGAGGCCGGGCAAGAGTTTTTGAGACGCTACAAACTCCATGGAGATGAATTTCTCCGCTCCATCATTACTGGAGATGAAATTTGGGTTGCACACTACACACCTGAAACCAAAAGGCAGTCTCAACAGTGGCGTCACACCTCTTCACCCTCCGCCAAAAAGTTCAAAACCACAATTTCAGCCAAGAAAATCATGGCATCCGTGTTTTGGGACTGTCAAGGCATAATTTTAATTGAATATATGCCTCAAGGGAGACCATCAACTCTGCAAGATACTGTGAGACCCTAAAAAAATTGCGGAGGGCGATTCAGAACAAAAGGAGAGGCACGCTGACAAAGGGAGTCTGCCTGCTGCACGACAATGCCAGACCACACACTGCCAACGCCACGAAGGAACTGCTTGCCTCTTTTAAATGGGATGTCCTGAACCATGCCGCGCATTCGCCTGACCTAGCACCTTCAGATTACTATCTCTTTACCTCCCTGAAGCTGCACATGGGTGGAAAAAAGTTTTCAACCGACGAGGAGATGAAGGGGGAGGTGGAGAAGTGGACGAAGGGGTTGACGGGAAATTACTTCGAGGAAGGCATCAAAAAATTAATACCTCGGTTCACCACCTGCATTGAGAGGAATGGTGACTATGTCGAAAAATAGCTTACAAATGTACTAATGTAACCAGGTAATTTTTTTTTTCAAATAAAAATTTTTGTAACCTTAAAAAGTTCCGTACACTTAGTTACTGGACACATGCCTCGTAGAATAGATTTTTAAAGTTTTTTGGACTTTTCTTTAAAAAGGATTTCCTTTAAACTTGATATACTAACTTCACAGATAAAAACTTATTACTTTTATTTGATACATTTTTCCAAAAAAAAAAAAATATATATATACATATATTATCGGGCGTTCAGAATCACCTCCCCTTTCGTCAGGGAGTGTAGAGACTCCCTGGAGGCATTAGCCCGGCACAACAAAGTGCGGCTAGTATGGGTGCCGGGGCATAAGGGGATCATGGGAAATGAAATAGCCGACCAACTGGCCAGGGAGGGAGCGAACACTCCTTTCCTCGGACCGGAACCTGTTCTAGGGGTGGCCAAAAGTATGGTATGGCTCTGAGAGACTGGACTCGGAGGGAACATAACCGATACTGGAGGCTGAATACTGGAGCGAAACACGGCACAATGGTTATGCCAGAGCTGTGTGAAAGAAGGACCAGATACATCCTGGGGTTAAGCAGGTATCAGATTGCCCTGATAACGGGCCTGCTTACTGGGCATGGCAGGTTCAAAAAACATCTGCACAAGGTGGGGTTGGTAGATGTAGAGCCCTTGTGCAGACTGTGTCAGGAGGAGGAGGAGACGGCCTCTCACCTGCTGTTTGATTGCGTTGCAATCGCTAGACTGAGGTACGAGATCTTCGGCACGTTGAGACCGGAGGAAATCGTGCTCCAGGAGGGACTGGTGGGGAAGGTTCTGGACCTCATGAAGAGGGGGGGCTTCCGCTAATAGGTTTGAGGGGTTGGCACAATAAGCCTCAATGGGAGGCTGCGGTGCCTGGGTTTTAGTCCCCCCCTGCAGCATTCTAATTCTAATTCTATACATATATTAAGTAGTTGTGAGGAATTTCTGGCGTTAATTTCAAATTTTATATAGTTGGTTAAGAGTTTTTAGAGCGCGCTCTATTGGGGTCATAATGTAATCATATAATCAATGGGCCACTGTAATCATCTTCATTTGCCAAGAATTTACTTATTCCCTACCACCTCAATATTTCTGTCAAGACAAATACGTAAAATCTGAGTTTATAGGAAATATGTCTTTATATATTGAATGGAGAAAGAGAAAGTCATGTGTGTGTTTCATACCAGATTATATCTTGTTATGTAGAACTGGTAATCATCAACTTCTGTCGATCATGAGCATGTCTTGATAAACAGTGCATAGACGCACAAAGCAAAATCAGTTTTACCCTCATCGTGTATAACAAAACAGAAAAAAAAATGCCAATTAATTTTTTTCTATTAGGCATTATGAATTTCCCATGGTTTGAAACGAATATATACATCATTAAGAAACGATTTTATACAAGCAAAGCGTTTTGCAGATTTAGAAAACGTACAAATTAGGATAATTAGGCCCAGAAGGGTTAAAACTCTTTCATCAAATGTCAGTGAAAATATCATTTTATATTAACAATAAAAAAAAAAAAAAAACGGCCTAACAAAACAATGAACAAAAAGTAATTAATATTTTATTGCGCAATTTAGAGGATAATGGTAATAGACTAGCTAGTTATAGTTATAAATTAATATCCTAGCAATGAGGATGTGTATAATTGTTATACTATGAGAATTAGTTCATACAAATATACTCCTACTACATCACTAGCTAGTTAATGAATCTCACATGATTATTAAAAGTTACAAATTAAAAATTCTGTTATTTTACAATTATAATTGTAATTGAGGTATGTATAAAGAAAATAAGTAATTAAAAAGAATATATAACGTTCTTTATTGTTAAATAGCTTAGTACAAACATTAAGCGTGCAATTGATTTAACTCTTCAAATAAGCTACTGAATTAAATACATACTAGGATGAACTTAGCGCATTCTAGTAAAAATAAATTGAACTGCTCACATTATTTTCTAATGCTTGGGCAATAGAATGAAAAAATTCTTCAATAAGGAGAAATTTTCATACAAACGGCTTTTAACTAAAAATTGTTGTGTCAAAATCTCTAGTGATATCCAGAAGGAATATCAAATTTCAATGATGCGGTTATTTTTTAATTTTTGAGTCGAGCAGTTACATAAATACTGGCATACATATAAATAAATTAAATATTTATTCATGCAACAGAGAATCACCTATTCATGCAACAGAGATCTTAGAAACTTAGATGAAAACGCAATTTTGGAAATTTGACTTATTTACTTTTAATT
>JAAEAF010010655.1:0-12616 GCA_011037195.1 Triatoma infestans | reverse complement strand
CATATTTTCAAAGTTCCAATTTTTAGAGAAAACTTGTAGTTTCTCTTAAATGCTATACCAGCAGGGATCCGCAACAATTATAATATCTAACATCAGGCAGGTTCTCCCCAGATAGCCCTTTAAAATCAATTGCCAGGGAAACACGTAACAATTGTGTTTTTACGTTAATTCTATTACAGTAATGGAAAAAACTCTATCGTGGAAATTCGCCATAACAAGCGCTAGAAACCACATGTTACTGGCACCAGCCATTTCAGCACCATGCTGTTTCGTATGCTCGCCTCCAACGACTTTTTACACCGTCACGTCCACCAAGTTAGGCTACAACATTGAAGAACAAAGCTTTTCCATAGTGAATGTCTAATTCTCATCAAGAGCTAGAAAAAAATAGTATACATAAGCTGTGCAATTTCAGGACCTTAATTAAGTCTTAAATCGAAATTCTCTAACACCCAAGCGTTTAATATTCAATATTTAAAGACTTTGAAATTAAACAATCAAACGTCTAAATCCTTAATTTGAAAATCAACAATCAAGAGTCTAAATCGTTCATTTGAAGAAATCTAAACAAGCAATCAAGAAGTGATGAATAAATAACCATTCTTGGAGTAAGCATTGAAGAGCATACTATTATCAGGACAATTATCTCAAAAAATTTACTTCAAGCAAATGCTTATGACAAGCAACCAACTGTCTTCATTCTATCAAAAGCACTTTTCTAGCTGGTCAAACTAGACAAACCAATTTGACCAATAAAACAAGAGTATTAGGTTGTCTGTGTAGCCACACTGCTCTTCAAGCTAAGCTATTTAACTAGCCAACGCTTACCAATATACACCACCAACATCACTTCTTGTTTGGCCACTTTATCTCTCTGTGATGGATGACAGAAATATATTTTATTTGAAAAATATCAAAATTATAAAGAATATTCTAAACATACGCTGGTAAAAAGGGTACACACGGATAGAAGACTACCGTTACAGAAGAGTTCATAGAATTCAGTCAGCTTTGTCTTTTGAACTACCAAGAGAGGGCATTCTTTCAAGACAGTCAGAATTAGACATTCTACCAGTCAACATCAGTGCTAGTCATAAGTTAATATATTTGAGTTAAATCAATCTAGCTAGTTTCCATATATTAATAAACTTTTTACATTCATTGCAAATAACTTGTAGTTATTATTTTAAGAAAATATATTTATTGTTAACAGTGGTGACTTTCTTAGTTATTTCTAATACTTCTCTTTCTTTAAAACATACATACACATAAGCCCTTTACAAAACCGCTCACGCCACAAGCTACTACTACAACATCACATCACACAACTATACTTCATCTCTCTCTCTTTTCAAAGTAATCAAAATTATGTTAAATATAAATATTGTATGTAAAAAGTGCAAGTAATAATTTTTGTGTTTTCATGTCAACATTATCATGTACTAATCTTAAAATAATGGTTCAAGCATCTTTGAGTAAAGAATGAAAAACTTAATATAGTATTTTTCAGTAATTAATCGCATTTTCGTTTAAGCAAACGATTTATTTCAAATTTTCCATTTCTAAAACAGATTTACATTATCCTTTACATCATTCGATTCCTGTTTAAAAATAGATAGAATTAATGAAACGGCACCCTCGGAAGAAAGACTTAACACCGTTCCACCAAAAATTTCTCCTCAAAAATGATTTTTCTTCAGAACAAGTAACAAACGCCCAAGGTTACCCACAAATTTTTGAGATATGAAAAAAACCTAGCACGTAATTTGACTGTGTTCTCTTTTGTTCTTGTAGATCTCTTATCTACTACCTAATGTTGTTAGAAATCAGTGGTTACACATCATTCAGTAGTATCATAATAATGAAATCATTCTTTAATTCTGAAAAACACTATGGAACTTAAAAAAAAAAAAAAAAAAAAATGGATGATCAATGCTTCTCCATGACACTGCCCACCACTTCACGCATTAGTCAAATGTGACATTTGGCTCTTCTTCGAGCTCAAAAAATTTTTGGCGATGTCAACAATTTCAATCAGAAGAGAGAGGCTCATTCTACAATTATGGAGATTTATTTTCGAGTTATGGAGGCTCTTATTATCGTATGAATGAGTTGAAGTCTTCAATTTGTGGTGAATAAGATTTTAATGAGTACATTAAAGTGGAAGGAGAAATACTTTGAGAATATAATGTCAAAATTTTTTCTGAAGTTTACTAAGTGACCTTTGTAAACGAGATAGGCCTAATTATGTTGAGTTGGAACTCCATGTTAATGTAGTTTTCGAGAAAATTGAACAAAAAAAAAAAAAAAAATCTTCCGGGCTTCCGGTTTATGTATTTGGACGTTCGAACAAAACTTTCTTTCGGATCTCCAAGAAATATCAAGTTTTAGCTTACCGTGATGCGAACTTGAAGTATTTTGTTCATGCAACAATACACTGTATATATATATATATATACATTTTGAATTTCAGGACTTAATATAAACAGGTCAGATAATTCTTACCGATTATTATCGGTATTTTAAAAATTTTCATTACTATTATCAGAGCAACTCTCAAAAATTTAAACATAATATAGTATTTCTCAGTAATTAATCGCTTTTCCGTTTTATCCGAACGATTTACTTAATGAATTGTCAATGTTTCATTCAAGAAATCTGAATACCTCTCTACTAGAAGTGTTCATGGAGAGACCTCGTGGTAAACGGAGAGATAATGAGGGGCGTGGATTCTTTCAAGTATTTAGAGTCGATTACTGACAGGAATGGCTCCTCAAATAAAGAAATAAACCGAAGAATCAGCAGTGCAAAGAGAGCTATTGGAATGTTGAATTCGGTTTTGTGGAGTAGCAATATTCTGAACCATATGAAAAAGTTAATTTACAATGGAATCGTGGAAAGCATGGACCCTAACTGAATCTTACGGGCGCAAACTCCTTGCAACTGACATGGATTTTTGGAGGAGATCTGCTAGAGTTTGGAAAGGAGAAGGAATGAAGAAATAAGAGAAATAATGCATGTAAAGCACAATGTTCTGTAGTGGATAGAGGAGAGAAGCTTGTGCTGGTTTGGACATGTATTTAGGATGGAGGGTGAAGGTGTAGCGAGGCAGATGATAGAATGGGAAGTGGACGCAGGAGAAAGAAAGGGCGGCCCAGGAAAACTTGGTTAGATCTCCTGATGGAATCTCTCAGCAGAAATGGACTTCGCGCAGAGGATGCAGTAGAAAAAGAGAGTTGGAAGGGAAAACTTAAGGACATATTCGGTTGAGGAAAGCCTCAGTATTGAGGAAACTCCTTAAAAAATATATATACATATATCTAGAGAGAGAGAGAGAGAAACACGTTTAAATCACCATTTTTTTAATTTTTTTTTTTTAGTATTTCGTTATTTGTAGCCAAATTTGGAATCAAGTTATAGAGGTATATACTCACTGACATTCTTCACTGTTAAAAATTACAAAAGAAAAAGAAAAACCGCAAGAAAGAAAGAAACATTCTTTTTATAACAACAAAATTAAAAAGCCACAATATTTCATAATTCTATTAATAAACTAAATATAATGAATTACTATAAACAAGTTTACCAACTGTTACATATTGTGAAATAAAAATATTTACAAATATAGCTAGTCCAAATTTAGCCCTTAATGGATGCTATAATTCATTTTAATATTGTAATAAACATTTCTATGAATCACTGTGAATGAAACATTTATAGTGGAAACAGTTGAAAATACATTAATTCTTTTATGAAACAAAAACAAGAAATACTCAGATAAAAATAAGCAAGAACTTTCTTGGAAAAAGAAAAGAAATTTGTTAGTTTTGAGAAATATGTAAACTGAATGGCAGAGATTTAGATTGATCATGGGAAAATTAGAAATAGATCTACTTCCCTCACACCCTATTTGCATAAAGTAGAACATAAACAGTATTATGAGTTATACTTTTGCTCAAACAGTGCAACAAATTCATTGAGCCATCATTTTCTCATTTTGAACCGTTTTGAGGACCATGATCTTCTTAGTATCAATTTTATTGAGCATTCAAATTCAAATTCAAATTCTCTTTCGAGCAAAAAAAAAAAAAAAAAATTCAATCTGATCTTTAAACGATATAAATAAAGATTTAAACCAGTATAAATATTTTAAGTATTTCAATTCACATACAACATACACACACAATACACACACACACACACACACACACATAAAACAATAATTAATAAAGTTCTTCTTCTTATACCTATAGTTTCAAATATTCATAACTTTATACTAGAGATTCTGAAACTACTAAATACAGTAATTGAATCATTCTCATTAGAAGATACAAACTTATTAAATGAACTTTCTAAACTCAATTTACAGATTAATTTTAATCAAATTACTCATAAAAGTTGCCTGATATTTCGGCATGATGTTGGCCTATATTTCAATTTATTTTTTTTTTTTTTTTTAGATTTATATTTTAACAAAATACAGAATTTTTGTTGTTGTAAATTTTACATCATTTTTCGATTGTTTATTCAGAGAATTTTAAGCCCCATGGAATTTTGCAATTTCGATTGTTATTATTACTTTCGTAAGTAATGGAATTATTAGAACAATTTCAACAAAAAAAAAAAAAAAACAGTTAATAAGTCCAGAGATTAAAAAAAAAAACAAAGTAATACGATTGAATGAATAAAAACGGATAAATACTAAGATACCGCCTGGTATGGGTTAAATTATTCCAGATTGGGATTATTATCCTCAACTCCTGGAGGGGCTGATCGCAGTTGGACAGGAAACCGAGGTTCTTTAGTCAATTTCAAACAAGCTGTGAGTATGAGGAGTACTTTTTTGTGTGAAAACACAAAATGGTTCCCAGAATACATACACATACTCTGCACATCTTTTGTTAGATCAATTTTGCAAATGTAATGGTAATAATTTGTGATGAATGACCAATAATAAATTAGTATAAATTTGAAGCGTAAGACAATTTGAAGAAAGCATTGTTAGAGTTTGCTCTATGGGCAAAACAAAAGTTTTTGGACACAACTCTATGAAATTAATTAAAATCTTGAGGAAGTGCATTTTATTACATAGTTACAAAGTTCATTTTATAGGTACTTAAAGGACTTAATTATAAGGTTGGAATTATGGATGAGTATAAAAAATGCTGTTACTTTATTGAAATAGTAATTCGCATATTTCCTTAAAATCTGAAACCTTTAAAATCAAATTTTTGAAAGAAAAGTTTCAAATAAAAAAAATGATAATATAATCATATCTTTTAGAAAGATTTGAAAAACAAAAAAATAAAAAATAAAAAAAAATGAAATAGTCTATTTTGGAAAATCACGAAAACTTTGCAAACAATTTAGTCAATGTTGACTGAATATAACTGAAAAAACTTTTGGCACGGCAGTAGGCAGGAGCGGAAAGAAGAAAACGTAAGGCATAAATAACAGTTTTACTGTGAGAGTTATTTAAAAATATTGGATAAATTATTATATATACCTCGGGAACGAGAAAAAAAATTAAAGGAAAATATGTAGCGCTAGAATGGAACGCGTATGACCCGAGATCGAGTCAAAGGAAAGCGCTGTAAGGTAAATCTTCTTAACATAGGAATCTCTACAGCGATAAAGAAGACCAACACTGCTCGGAAACCAAACAATGTACTAAAAAGGTCAATATCATCATGGATGCTGCGTCTAAAAAAAAAAAGAAGAAATTCAAGATATTTTTACGAAGGCAATTCTATGAATAAAAGAAGAAAAAGTCAACGCGAACGCCTGTCTAAACGTATTTATCTTTGTGTGATTAAAGTCTATCTAACTAAATAGGTTTTATATTATAAAAAAATAAATATACGTTTTTTTATTTTTGTAACGAAATTTTACGCTAATACTTGGTTTTATCAGTTTTCATTACTTTCTATCTGCCTGGTGTTCTAAAAAAAATCTAGTTTGAAATATTCAACGATTTTCTCTTACCAAAAATCTTAAATAGACAAATTTTCCAACTATTTTCTGAGGAAAATAGTTCTCCTATTTACTTCTACTTCCTAGTTATAATATAACTGCACTATTATTATTTAAAACAGTCTTACGAGAAAACATGATACAGAAATTCGTCACGAAGAAACAATAAATTTTACACTTCAAGAAAATATATGAACGCTTGCTTATGTGCTCAGAATTTTTTTAATAACCATTTTTAAACAAAGAAAGAATACCACTTATAAATAGCAACAAATATTAACAATTAAATATAAAAAAAAAAAAATGAATATAAAAATAATTAAATTTGATAAACAAAAATTAGAAATTCAAGGAGAATTATAATGAAAAGTTTATTTTCTTGAAGGATTAGTGGATATTATTAGGAGAAGTTGAATTTTTTTATGATTACATATTTTATGTTTTTATGATAAATCGAAGAAGAATAAAGGAAAATGGTTTTACAGACTTGAGTTTGTTTTATTATTCAGTGAAGATTACAGAGACCTAGTTTAGACTATTATTCAATGAAGTTGATATAAGATAAAAAAGATTATTATGTGAACGTGTTCTTTTTTTTTTTGACAGGAAAGGAATGAAGAAGTAAAGAAAAGAGGGAATAAAAAAAAAAATATATATATATAGGAAAAGAAAAGTTGACGGGGCCCCCCCTATAATATGGTATACTGTATGGGAGTGGCAGCACACGAGAACTACCCATGTTATATAGACCCTACGAATATAATATTGATCCAAAAGTAATTTTTTGCGCGCCTTCGATCTTTATACATAAATCATATTTTAATGTTGTTTCTTTTGTTTTGTTTTTTTTATTTATGAAGTATTTTTTATTTCAGATAAAAAAAAATATTATTAAAAATTCTAAATTAATTAGTATTTACTGTAGTGAGGAGGAAAGTAACCTGCCACATGTACGAAAGGTTATAAAGGCTTATTGTTACTTTATGGATTATAATTAAGATTTTTATTTTGCTTTTTTTTTTTTTTAAATTTTTATTAAAATATCAGAATAGATTAGTTTTAGCTTAGTTTCTAATAATCATACAAATATTTATAACTTGCTTTTTGGTTTTATCAAATCTAATCTCTGCATTAACTAGGTCAGAATAATTTACTAAAGAGACAAAGTATTTATGATTTATTACTAAAAATTAGGCTATTTTTTTCTCTTTTTTTTAACAATTTATTTGTGGCAAATGTTTTAATAAAATATTATTGTTTTGTATGAATGTTGTAAAAATAAAAAAAAGGAAAAAAACATAGGAGGGGCAAAAATAAAGGAAAGTAGAAATTGTATGGGAGACGATTTGTCTAATCTTAAGGAAATAGAGCAAAGTCACGAAAGTCACAGATGGATGGGTTGTATACTTCTCTCTTTAATGTTTGGAAAAGAGAAAAAGGAGGCGCTGTTTACTAAAGTGAAGAGCCCACTGTGAATTTCCCTATACGGCTAACTTACGGGGGGGGGGGGAAGAAAAACACGATCCCTCCTTCATGGTTTGATGCTCACTCATTAAGACTCCCCATATCTAACCTTTAAATCTAACTTCTTTTTCAAGGTTGTAGAGAAAGAGAATTTGACGATAGGCGGAATTTTCCACTTTTTATCGTGTACAGATGCCAATGAGGGTAGTAAATTAAAAGTTACAATATATACCGTTATTTCAGTGGCAACTTATCATGATTTCTCTTTCGTAAAACAAGTCATAACTATGAACAATTGTGCACTTTTTATCATTGCTTAAAAATATACTAAAATATATGTAAATATTCAGTTTTGTTTTTTTTTACACTTAGCATTAAAAGAGGAACTAAGGGCGCGGTTTCGCTTCAGCATTGCGGCAATATTCGTACACTCCCCACCACTGTCAACTCATTTTTACCTATCTTCTCATCACGACTATCTAATATTGTAATTAAAAGTATTCTAAGGAGATTTTTTTTTTTTAATACCAAAAATAAATTGGGAAGAAAAAGAAATAGAAGTAAAAATGGGTAAAGATAATCTTAAAAAAAACATGAATACAAAATGTATGAAAACAGTGAAAGTAATGGTTTATATAAGGTTAGAGAGATCCTTTAATCTTAATGATGGCCACACAGCAGCCCCTTTTTACTCGGAATTTTAAAAACTAACTTTAAATTTTTTACCTTATTTTTGTTTAGGAATATTTACAATTTTTTTTGAGAATCTTTTACTATTTAACTTGGCAAAAAGTAAAATTATTATCGTGGCAGGTTTTTTTTTTTTTTTTGAAGGGTTAGAATGGTGCGCCTATACTCGTCCAATCAGACTTTAAGAGGAGGTTCGTCAGGGTTATCGCTTTATCGACATTGTGTTGGCAGCAGTGCGCGGCTGCTAGACAGGACGTGGGGTGAGCAAGCAATGGTACGGGCTGTATGCCGCTCGCCGGCGGAAGTGTTACCCCCTAATCACCAATGTTGTGTTATATTTACTAGCTATTTTTTTATTTATTTTTTTTCCTTTCTTTAAATTGTTATAATTTTTTTAAAAAGTTGGGTTAATATTAATATTAGGGGAGGGCATTTTACTATATAATTTTGTTTTTAATATGTTATTAGTGTAAATTTTCGGGATATTGTGTGGGTTCAATGAGGTAAGAAATTATGTTTATATTTTAGGGTTTATGGAGTATGCTTTGGTTTCGCATTTTTTTATGTGATAGAACTATTTGTTGTGAGAAAGGTTTAGGTCAGAAATTTATTGATGTGTCTTTTTTATCTTGTCAAAAATTTTGTAAACTTTATTTTAAGTTTTCATTCCTTTTTTTTTTAGATAAAATCCTACCTCGGTGAGGTTGGTTGTTCTGCAGGGGGGCATATGTCCTGCCTCGGTCGGAGGACAGGGGTCAGCCCCCATTTCTCAATGAACTCTATTCGGGAAATGTTGGCAGACGGTCGGCTGCCATGGTTCTCCCGTGCCGCACACCACAACACACACCGCACACCACACTCACGCGCGCGCGTGCACCGCACACACCTCGTGCCCTTGGTAGATCTTGCCGGGTACTGAGCGCCGGTTCTCACTCACTGCCCTACTAGTTCCCCCTCCCAACACTTCCATAACACACACAGATCTACCACCTCCTCCAAAAACCTCCCCTTGCTCCTCCACACTCACTCTTACTCTTGCCGCACATTACACCTGCGCACATTCATCCACCACTTCTAATACACATACTACAATATATTTCCATTCATTTCACACACAACACACTCACTTGTACACATTTACAACTAATACATAGTACTAGAACTTATATATATGTATATTTATATATATATAGTTTAATCAACTATAATTTACAGTTATTGACAATGCATTACTTCTAGTCCATTTGTCTGGAATTGTTTACTATTTTTAAAAAAAGAAAAGTATAGGGTCATATAGGCATGTATACTGTTCGTCAAGTATATATTCCCAGGTTTGAAAGAATGATAAATAACAATACATAAAAATATTTTATAACCTTGGATAACAATAAAGTTGGTATATAGCCAGGGGTCAATTTATCCTACTGCCGGGTAAAGCAAAAAAAAAACAAAAAAATAAAGATAAAGCTCATGGGGAAAACTAGAAAAGAAATTTACAACTTATGTTTTTTTTTTATGTATTTTAATGAATAAAACATCTTTATACATCCATCCATCCATCCATCCATCCATCGTCTGTTAGAACATTAATATTTTTACTTTAATATAAAATGAGAATGTTAATTGTTCTTATAAAAACTTCTGAGAGGATTATTTACGTACAAGTTGCCCATCGTGGGGGCTGGATAGTATTGGATTGGCCATATTTTTTTTTTTTTTTTTTTTTTTTTGCAAATACCATATTTGATGAAACGAAAGATGCTTGCCATTATACGAGGCAATCATTACTATGATAGAGAATTTCGTCACTTCTGATATGCCTCAGAATCCCCTATTACATATTTGGCAGTATCTCTTTTAACTTTCTCTTACCCCCTAAGAGAAAGTATAACGACCTTAAGAAATTTTTCAAATTCAATTTTCACCAGAAATACATTTTTTTTTTGTTTTTTGTTTTTTTTTTAGCGAATAGTCTGTATATGTGTGAATAAAAATTGCTCAAAAACGGAAAAAAAACGGAACCTCAACTTTCATACTTCCGTTTAGAGGTACCATACTACCACCATCTAACATGGAAGTTTCGGTCCAAGTCAGTCAACCAAAGAAAATGTGACTTTATTGGTTCTTTTTTTTTTCAGTTTTTTTTTTTGGAATTTTCTTGAAAACAGCAAAAACATTTATTCCGAGGAAATTGATTTATTTTGTGGAGGTTTAGGGAGGAACTGTGACGAATTCATTATATATATATCATTTCAAATGTTTTTTTTGTTGGGTTTGTTCAGCGTTACTGGTGCTATCTTCTGGATTATAATACAACAATTAAATTCAAGTAACTATCTGTCGTGAGTATTAATCAAGTACCCATGACAGATACTTACTTTACCACCTCTATATTTACGTTGAAAAAAGAAAGTTTTTCAAGTTTAAAAAAAAAAAAAGAGACAAAACAATAATATTTTATTATTGTAATTAATTTATTGTTAAGTAACAGTGATAAAAGTTTTTATTGATAACTAGATAGATCGATTCTAACGGGGGAATCGGCTCTTCAGTCTACGCCACCGCGACACCCCAAAGATCTATTGTGGCACCCCCCCCAAGTTGGAGACCCTACCCTATCCTGTCCTAAAACTGGACGTGGAAGTGGAGGGGGGGGCTCCCAGGTGGTCAATCAGAGCACCTGCCATCAGAGCACCCTCTCGAGTCCTGCTTGCCTTAAAAGACTTAATAGGTCCGAGAGAGGGCCCTGCCTGAGGCTTGTTGACACCAGCTTCTCTTTACCAAAGAGGCGGTACCATAGCCAGACCAGCCCCTCGCACTGATATACCACGTGCAGTGCCGTCTCCTCTTCCTCCTGACAAAACCTACATAGGCTATCCGTTGCCAGGCCCATGCGATGCATGTGCTTATTTAATCTACAATGGCCAGTGAGAACGCCAACTGCTATCCTTATGGCCACCCGGCCTAATTGGAGTAATTCCGCAGTTAGCTTGGGCGAGTGGCCATGAATAAACGTTTTCGCCTGCCTCTGGCCAGTTTTGACCCACCATTCCCTTGCTCGGTCCTGCATCCATAGCTTAATGGATGCACTCCTGAAGCATCTTGAGACACCACAGAACGGCTCCGGCCCGATAAGTTCTCTCATCGAACCCTCCCGGGCCAGGCGGTCCGCCGCCTCATTGCCTCTGTATAGCCCGAGTGCCCAGGTACCCAAACCAGGAAGACCTTATTATGCTACTAATTGCTCCTGAGTGACACCTAGGCCGTCCATTACAGCCTTGAGCTGATATCCATGGTCAATTGCCAGAAGAGCAGCCTGGCTATCCGCATCAATGACGACTTGAGAGTTATACAGACTCCCCGTCTTATTATTCAGGCGGGCGCAAATACATAATCGCGACATAGCTCCACCTGAAAAACCGTAGCTAGCCTTCCCAGGCCCAGTACCGCCGGATCCTCACTCAGCTTCCATCTTGGACCCGTCCCATGTACCACATAGATTCGCCTGTAATTAGCGGCCCATTCTTCCATGCCCCTCTGTCTAATATCAAGACTTTGAAGGGTTTTTGGAAATCATACCTAGGAGTCATTATGTCCGCAGGCAGGCCCAAAATCGGGTCCGCCTCCAGCTCCTCCCATAGGTCTTAGTACTTCCCTATGCCTGGGATAAATGGGCGCTTGTCCCTGTTGTAGTCGTGCCACAACTGCTCTTACAACGCCTTGGACGTAAATGTGGAGTGGTGGAAGGTTTATTGATAACTAAAATTCATAATACTTCAAAAAAAATGTTATTAATTTTGATTTTTATACTCTATATAAATCTAGCGCCGGTTTAAGCACTAAGAAAGTTATTTTGGTAATTCGATTCTAATAAACTGACTGAAACCACTTTAAATTTTGACGCATCTTAATTTATAATACAATCGTAAAAAAAAAAAATCTGGTGTGAAACACTCACACAACTTTTTCTTACTCCACTTCTCAAAATTATAATTGACAAATGTTATAGTTACTGTACCAAAGTTTATTAATTTGGAGAGTCGAAAAACTGAAAAAAACTGTCCAGTAAAAGCGCACTTCCGGTTTACTGATTTTCTTGAAACTTGGAATTTTGGCCATCTATTTATTTCTAATTAATTTTGTTTGGATGCTAGAATTGTATAATCAACTCTGATTGCAGTTTAAAGAAAAACATAGCCGCACCCCTTCCCTAAAGTGCCCTTAAATGAATGTTTCTAGAGAAATGTTTTAAATAAAAGTTGGAGATCTTTGTATGCGTAGTTTATATAAGAAGTTTCTAGAAAATCATTGGAGCCATTTATGAGAAAATCGGGAAAAATTGAAAAAAACATTTAGTAAAGTGGTGAAGTAAATGCACTTCCGGTTATGCGATTTATTTCAAACTTGGAATTTCAACAATATATTTAATTCTAATGAACATTATTTAGATGAGCGAATTGTCCAACAAACTGAAATAGCACTTTAGATG
>JAAEAF010010654.1:0-29245 GCA_011037195.1 Triatoma infestans | reverse complement strand
TTAGTTTATATAACTTGTTTCAAGAAAATCGTCGGAGCCATTTTTGAGAAAATCGCGAAAAAGTGAAAAAAATCATTTAGTAAAGTGGTAAAGTAAACGCACTTCCGGTTATCCGATTTTTTTCAAACTCAGAATTTTAACTACATATTTAATTTTAATTAACATTATTTAGATGATAGAATTGTCTATTAAACTCAAATAGCACATTAGATGAAAAGCTAACCCCACCCCTCCCTCATAAGTGCCATTAAATGAATTTTCCCAGAGAAATGTTTCAAATAAAAGTTGTAGCTGCTTGTTTGTGTACTTGATATAACAAGTTTGAAGAAAATCCTTGGAGGCATTTTTGAGAAAATCGCCCCCCCAAAAAACGTTTAAAAAACCAACTAGTTAAAGTGGTACTTCCGGTTGAGGATTTGTGACAGATGACCCACTGTCGGATCCCTGGTGGTACCTAAACGGATATTAAGTTTGAACTTTCTACGATTTTCGTTTTTGAGCTATGCTGTTCACACACACACACACACACACACACACCATTTGCTAAAAAACACTTTTTTGGACTCAGAGGACCTCAAAGCAGATATTTCCAGTGAAAACTCGATATCAAAAATTTGACACAATTACAATACTTCCTCTTACTAGGAGTAAGAGAAAGTAAAAAAATGGAGAATAAAAATCAACTGCAATAAATCAACATTATTTTCATGTTAAACAAAAAATGAATCTAACTCGACTACCTATTCAAAACTCCCCTATCCCTCCCGCAAACCACGTCCATTTCCTTGGACTACAATAATTATTTACTAGAAAGCGAATAACATGGAATCCCGCACCCAGTTAAATCCACCAACTAATGTTTCAGACACCTGGCTAGTTTTCTTGACAAACGCTCTAAACTAATATTTCTGAAGAAAGACAACTCTTGATATCTAACTGCTCGCGCCAATGTTGACAGACACACGGTAATTAAAATTGTAATTGCACTACTAAGCGTGCCAACCACAATAGAATTCAAAGCCTTCAGTCCAAAATCCTCCGTCATATCGTCGACATTCATTTATACTTAATGTTACGCCTAGTAAGAGAAAGATTGCCGTCGTGTCAGGATTTTTGACCGGAAATACATGTTTTGAGATTCCCTTAAATGTTTTAGCGAATGGTCTATGTTGTGTGTATGTGTCTGTATTCGTTTGTAAAAAAATATCTCAAAAATGAATAATCGCAGGCAGCTTAAAATTGGTATTCCGTTTAGGTACCTCAATGCAAGGGGTATCTGTTGCATGCAGTTACTTGGGGAGTAGCGACCTCACGGGTTACCACAGCTCAGTATCCCACCACTTCGTCAGAACAGTACACAATACACTTTGTACTTTCTTATATTCTACACTTTACAGACAAGAACAAAAACAGTACAAACACAGTGTCCGTCCCTAGTTAATTGGCGGAAGCCAAGGGAGAAGGAAGGGATTAGCTCAGTGGTAGCAAGCTGGACTAGCAATGCGGAGGACCTAGGTTCGAATCTAGCATGCTGCCCTTAGATTTTTCTCTTCCTAGGAGCCTCTACAATTCACTGAACGGTGATGAGCAGTGTTGTCTGTAGCTAGAGAACACCGCTTGGGAGCCAGCAGTGTACTGAGAAGGCTCTTGGGGGCACAATAAATCTTTCAGGTCGCAGTGCAATAATCACCTACACAATTTACAAGTTCAAACTTGGTATTCTGTTTAGGCACTACCATCGGCATCAAACATGTAAACATCGGACAAAATCCATCAACCGGAAGTACGACTTTACTTAATTGTTGTGGTGGTCGGTTCTGCAGAGCTGGAAAGCATCCGAGACATTTTTCCGTGGTAGTTGCTGGAATGCCAACTTCATTTTGTGGTCATCGACCGGTTTCGTGCGTTCGCCCAACTTCAAGATGCGTTTGTCAGACAGTGTGATAACACAGACTTGCACAGAGCAAATTCAGTTTATACACTGATGCCGTTTAGGTGCCGCAGTGCCCGCAAGGGGTATCTGTTGCATGCAGTTACTTGGAAAGTAGCGACCCCACGGGTTACCACAGCTCAATACTCCATGCACTTCGTCAGAATAGTACACATTACACTTAAACTACGTACACTCTACTCTTTAAAGACAAGGACAAACTCAGTACAAACACAGCCTCCGTCCCTAGTTAATTGGCATAAGCCAAGGGGAAAAGGAAGGGATTAGCTCAGTGGTAGCACGTTGCAGTAGCAACGCGGAGGTCTCGGGTTCGAATCCAGCATGCTGCCCTTAGATTTTCTCTTCCTAGGAGCTTTTACAACTCACTTAACTCTACTACTGTCGGTAGCTAGAAAACACTACTTGGAGGCCAGCAGTGTACTGAGAAGGCTACGGAGGGAACAATAGATCTTTCAGGTCGCAGTGCGATAATCTCCTACATCTACGAGGGTAAGTAAATAATTATCCGCAATGTAGTTATAAATTTTATTGTAATTTATTGTAATACAAATAGAAAACATTATTTTCAACATAATTCCCTTGCTTTTCAATGCACTTGGTCCATCGTTGCACAAGCTTTCTGAAGCCGTCATAAAAGAAGGTTTTTGGTTGAGCTGCTAGCTAGGAATGCACCGCTTCTTTTACTGCTTCATCCGAGGTAAATCTACGCCTCCTTAATGCCTCTTTGAGTCGACCAAACAAGTGGAAGTCCGGTGGAGCAAGGTCAGGACTATACGGAGGATGATCCAGGACTTCAAAATTGAGTTTCTGAAGCGTTTCAACAGTGTGGGCAGCAGTATTGGACGGGCATTGTCGTGCAACAAAACAACACCTTTTAACAGCAGTCCTCGGCGTTTGCTTCGAATTGCAGGCTTCAACTTGTCAGTAAGCATCCCACTGTAACGCGCACAATAAACCGGAAAAATCCATCAACCGGAAATGCGACTTTACTTTTTTTATAAACGCCTCCAACGATTTTCTTTATACATCGCAGACTATCCTTACACCTAATTACCTATCACTTTCACTTTAAATATTCCCCCAGGAAAATTAATTTTTTTTGGAGGCTTGGAGGGGGGAAAAGTAGCTTTAAGCTCACCTCTAAAGTACCATTTTAGTGCAATCTATGGATCTACCATCTATGTAATATAAGCGTTGCTGGAATTCCAACTTTGAAGAAAATCGGATAGCCGAGATTAAGTGCACTTTGCTGGTTAGATTTTAGAGATTACTGGATTTTACACGAAAAAAGCTACAATGATTTCCTTTTTAAACTTGGAATACTAACTGCAAAAATATGAGCCTATCAATTTTCATTGTATCATATTTCCGGCAAAATTCATTTACGCTGTATTGTGAGTTTAGTATCAATTACATTTTAAATATTATTTCCGTTTGTGTAATATTTTGGCGCTCTCTTCTTGATTACAGTGTAGACGTACACTGTTTCTACCTGCCAAGCGTAATAGTCAACATATACCCCACCACTGGCCATATCTATCTTAACGCAAATGAGTACAAATGTCCATGGTTTAATGAAAATTTATCCTGTTTATAATTATTTTAATTGAAGTAAGAGAAAATGGTCTGTTTCTCACCAAATTTCATATGTCTCCACCCAATCTGTTCACACTGATCTGAAGATCGATCCCGTATATCAATGACCTCACCAAATTCCGATTTTTACAAATTTCACATTTGCTTTTTCCAGTGGTTAGTGCGCTGTGATTCCAATGCGGAGTTCCCGCTTTTGAATCCAGCAATTAGATTTGTTTTGTTTTTTTTTCTTCCTAGGAGTCTCTTTATAATGGATGTGATAGGTGGAGAGAATTTAGGTCTGAAGAAGACTTGGTTAACACTGGTTAACTAATATATTAATTAAGTGATACAGATTGCCTGGATTTACAATAGAGAAATGTTTTAAGGTTGAGTGGTATGAAAATGACACGTAGTAGTTGGATGTGTTGAACTGAATTCAACTGTGTTTTTATTGACTGTCCGTCGCTATATTTATACAGCTTCTCCCATTCCAGTCCGAGAGAGTGGTTTTGGGTTTTGCTCTTTACTCTCTTTGGTTGCGAAGAATTTAGGTCTGGTTGATGATATAAGAAGAAGACTTGGTTAACTAATATATTAATTAAGTGATACAGACTGCCTGGACTTTACAATGTCAGAAATGTTTTAAGGTAGTGTGATGGATGCAAGAAATTATATCTATTTTATTTAAAGAAAATTACGATATGAAGAAAATGTAAGCTCGTTGGCAAAAAAAAAAGGTACACGCAGGTAGAAGAGTACAGTTACAGGAAGAGTTCATGAACCTTGTTAGCATTGTCTACCCCTTCTTCTCACAGGGGAAGATTTGAACGAACAATTAGAAGACATTCCTTCAACACAGTCTGAACAGACATTCAAGCAGAACACTTGCTTCAGGAATCGCTCTCTTAAACTCAGTGCCAGTGATAGTGATTTGCCTTTATTCTAGATAAACATCTGATTTATTAAGTTATAGTTGTGATATTGTAAAGTACTTAAATTTGCTTCGAGAATAATATATTTGTTTTAAAAACAGTGGTGCTCTCTTGATTATTACTAATATTCTCTCTTAAATATATACACTTATAAGCCCCTTTTACTAAACCGCTCGTGCTACACCAACTACTACTACAAACACACAAGCTACTACAACACAACATCACCAATCATATTTCAGTAGAGTGGTATGAAAATGACACGTAGTAATTGGATGTATTGAACTGAATTCAACTGTGTTTTTATGAACTGTCCGTCGCTATATTTATACAGCTTCTCTCACTCCAGTTCGAGAGAGTGGTTTTGGGTTTTGCTCTTCACTCTCTTTGGTTGCTGTTACATTCTTTTACAGCTCAATGTACGGTGATGGGTAGTGTTGCTTATAACAAAAGAACACTGCTCTGGAGGCCGGCAATTCACTAAGAACTCCCCCAGGAGGAGTAGATTTAAATCATTTACACGCTTTAATCTTATCAATGTCCAAGAAGAAGGTCTTATTTTTTAAATTTAAAAAAATATATATATATAAATTTTTTTTTCCCTCAAGGAAGATAAAAAATTAAGAATGTACATCAAAAATATATTATCTAGTGAGCATGTGATGTCTGAACAGTAAATCGACTAGATCAAATAATGCTTTTGTATATTGCATATTTGCATAGAATAGGACAGCAGGAGGGCATCTCCCCACTTTTCCTATTGTCATCATCTATCTAACATGTTTGTATGCTGCAAACATATAGTGATCTGGCCTCGGCTGCTAATGGAGAAATAATGTATTATAAATCTATTCAGCTTTATAGTAAGAATAGTGGGGGAATAAAAGTTTGTTATATTTTTATTAACTTTGACACGATCGCAATACTTCCTCTTTCCAGTAGCAGATAAAGTAAAAAAAACAACAAAAGAAACTAGTGTGAAACACTCACACAGCTTTCTCGAACTTTGATTAATAAAATTTAATCAAGAAATTTTCTTTAAAATTGCAATGTTACAATGTTTAGTTGGGCTGACCACTAAGGAAGGGATTTTAAATATATACCGTAGCGGGGCCTTATCTGGAGCGCACTATGTTAAAACCGAGAAAGTATGCGCAAATTGAAATTTAAACTAACGAATGGATTTCCCCAATACGCCTATTAAAAATCAATGTTTCATATACAGCAAGCGCACCAAGTTTAAAGAAAATCGTAACCATTTTAGTGAAAATTCAAAAAAAACAAAAAACTCAAAACCTATTGTATATAATCGCGTTTTTGGTTAACCGATTTCTTCAAATTAGGAATTTTATCAATGCTTCTAATGTGTTTGTGTGTATTAACATTGATTACGTGGTATAACCATATATTATACTGAAATGGTACTTCAGAAGAAAGCATGATGCTACCTACTGGGATTTTCCCAGAATCCCATCCCAAAAAAAAGTCAATATTTGTTGGAAAATACTTATTGTGATTGGTTCCGCAGAACTGGAAAGCATCAGGGATATTTTCCATGATAGGCTGATTCTTTTTGTGGTCATAGACCGGTTTCGGGCGTTCGCCCATTATCAGGATGCGTTTGTCAAATATGCATGTGATAACATAGATTTTCATAGAGAAAAATTTAGTTTATACACACTGACTGGTCGTTTAAATATTCCTGTTATGGCCTAACTAGGGCAGAAAGGGGGGGAGGGAGATGGTACCTTAGTGGGAAAAAAACAGATGTTTGGGTCTTTAAAAGTGAGACATTTTTCTTTAAGAATGGAAACATCCAACACGTGGAGGTCTACGTCTTAAAACTACGTTGTTTGAGGGAGATTTACTTTGTTGGAAAATGTTACAAATAAAAGTGATTAGATATTATTTATGTGTGCAGATAATATAGGATATTTAAAGAAAATTGCTGGAACCATTTTTGAAAAAATCACGAAAAACTGGAAAAGAATAAAACAAACCATTTTGTGAAGTAGCAGTTCCGGTTGATGGATTTTGTCCGATGTTTACGTGTTTGATGCCGATGGTAGTGCCTAAACAGAATACCAAGTTTGGACTAGTAGAGGGCGGGTGTTAGTGTAGTAGTTATGAGCATGGACTTGCATGTGGGAGAACCCCAGTTCGAGTCCCGCGTATAACTGCTAAATTTTATATTGGTATGAAAAATATTAACAGTAAAGTAGGTGCTTCCGCCCCCGACCACGACACCTAATTTGGTAGGTGGACGTTAAGCCCGCCTGAAACAATAGACTTTACTTTACTTTATAAAAACTTTAGATTGTTGTAGGGGATTATTGCACTGCGAACTGAAAGATGTATTATGCCCTCCGAAGTTTTTTCAGTCCCCTTCGGCCTCCAAGTAGTGTCTTCTAGCTATAGACAACACTGCCCATTACCGGACAATGAGTTGTAGAGACTCCTAGGAAGAGAGAATATAAGGACAACATGCTGGATACGAACCCGGGACCTCCGCGTTGCTAGTTCAGCGCGCTACCACTGAGCTAATCCCTTCCTTCACCCTTGGCTTCTGCCAAATTACTAGGGACGGACACTGTGTTTGTACTGTTTTTGTTCTTGTTTGTAAAGTGTAGAGTATAAGAAAGTACAAAGTGTATTGTGTACTGTTCTGACGAAGTGGTGGAGTACTGAGCTGTGGTAACCCGTGGGGTCGCTACTCCCCAAGTAACTGCATGCAACAGATACCCCTTGCGGGCACTGCGGTACCTAAACGGAATACCAATTTTAAGCTGCCTGCGATTATTCATTTTTGAGATATTTTTTACAAACAAATACACACACATACACACAACATAGACCATTCGCTAAAACATTTAAGGGAATCTCAAAACATGTATTTCCGGTCAAAAATCCTGACACGATGGCAATACTTTCTCTTACTAGGCGTAACATTAAGAATAAATGAATGTCGACGATATGACGGAGGATTTTGGACTGAAGGCTTTGAATTCTATTGTGGTTGGCACGCTTAGTAGTGCAATTACAATTTTAATTACCGTGTGTATGTCAACATTGGCGCGAGCAGTTAGATATCAAGAGTTGTCTTTCTTCAGAAATATTAATTTAGAGCGTTTGTCCGAGCCAATTAACTAGGGACGGAAACCCTAGTTTGTGTACTGTGTTTGTCCTTGTCTGTAAAGAGTGGAATGAATGTAATTTAAGTGTATTGTGTGCTGTTCTGACGAAGTGCATGGAATACTGAGCTGTAGTAACTGCTTGCAGTCGCTACTCCCCAAGTAACTGCATGCAACAGATACCCCAGGGCGGCCTACTTTGAACTTACTGCGCCTTTTCTTTTTTAAGTTATTCTGTTATCACGCATACACGAACTGCACACACACACACACACACACACACGTACAGAACATTTGCTAGAAACAACTTCTTCGTACTCAAAGGACTTCAAAACATTTATATCGTGAATAAAAAACTCAAATATTGATTGTTACTTAAGTAATATATTGTCATTATAATTAATAATTATAGAGATTTTATCTCAGTAACTTTAATTCTGAATTTTTTTTTTTTTAATTTAAAAAATAATCGAACAAATTATTAAATAAATATAAAGTTAAATTTAAAAAAATAAATTCTTTTCTATTTTGTCTATTAGTATTCAATGTAGTTATATTATTATTATTATTATGGCAATGTTTCTATTGAATATATTTTAATGCGTGTCATGTAATTATTTAAAAAGGAGATTCCAATGGTATTTAGTCAACAGTCAATTGTATGATTAGGTAATAGTTTGTGAACAAAATAGGCATACCACAATCAGATAGGAAGAATACGCCTTTTAAAACAATTACACAACATTTAGTTCTACATTACATTACAAGACAGCTATGTCATATAACTTCCACCTTTAAATATCATATATGAAAGAATTTCTGTCATTATAATATACGTAATTTTTTTTAAAGAAATCAAATAAATTATATAGTTAATTATGTAATTAATTATATTAGTATAAATTTATTATGGGTCGTATAATTTGTTTTTTGTTTTTTTAATTCTGAACTGAGACTATTATATGATTACTGTAATGATTTGATGTATACTGTACGCACTACTAAGCCGGAGACAAGTATCAAACGAAGCAGCCAATGTTACACCCAACTTAGGCTGTGCAAATACTTGCTATTACTTACTTACTTTTTAACAGAGTGTGTTTTAGAGGAAGTATTGTAATTGTGTCACATTGTCTAATATCGTGTTTTTCCACTGGAAATAAACGTTTTGAGGTCCCCTAGTCCAAAAAAAAAAATAAAAAAAAATCTGGTGTGAAACACTCACACAACTTTCTCTTACTCCTAGGTTCTCAAAATTATAATTGACAAATTTTCTAGTTTGTGTGCTAAATTTAATGAAATTCCGTTGAAAAACTGTAAAGTAAAAGCGCACTTCCGGTTTACTAACTTTCTTGAAACTACAAATTTCGGCCATCTATTTATTATTTCTAAATAATTTTGTTTGGATGATAGAATTGTTATAATCAACTATGATAGCACTTCAGAAAAAGCTGTAACCCCCGTCCCTCCCCTAAAAGTGCCATTAAATGAATTTTCCCAGAGAAATGTTTTTAAATAAAAGTTGTAGATCATTGTATGTGTAGTTTATATATGAAGTTTCAAAAAAATTGTCGGAGACATTTTTGAGAAAATCGCAAAAAAGTGAAAAAAATCATTTACTAAAGTGGTAATGTAAACGCACTTCCGGTTATCCGATTTTTTTCAAATTCGGAATTTCAACAACATATTTAATTCTAATTAACACAATTGAGAAGGCAAAATTGTCTACTAAACTGAAATAGCACTTTAGATGAAAACCTAACCCCACCCCTCCCCCAGATATGCCCTTAAATGATTTTTCCTCCAGAGAAATTTTTCAAATAAAGTTGAGCTGTTAGTATATTTAGTTGATATACCAAGTTTGAAGAAAATCGTTGAAAGCCATTTTTGAGAAAATCGCAAAAACGTAAAAAAAAACAACTAGTAAAGTGGTACTTCCGGTTGAGGAATTTTGACAGATGACCGACTGGTCGATCCCATGGTGATAAGTAAACGAATTAGAAAGTTTGAACTTTCTACGGTTTTCGTTTTTGAGCTATGCTGTTCACATACATACATATATACATACATACACACACACACACACACAACACACCACACACACACAGACACACACACAGACCATTTGCTAAAAACCACTTTTTTGGACTCAGGGGACCTCAAAACGGATATTTCCGGTGAAAACTGAATATCGAAAATTTGACACGATTACAATACTTCCTCTTACTAGGAGTATTGGATTTAACACAAGAAACTAGTAACATTAATTTACTTTTTATCTTTCTTTCTGTCACACCTAAGTAGCAGGAAGTATTGTAATCATGTCAAATTTTCTATACCGAGTTTTCACCGGAAATATCCGTTTTGAGGTTCACTGAGTCCAAAAAAGTGGTTTTTATAAAATGGTCTATGTGTAGTATAGTATATACGTATGTGAACAGCATAGCTCAAAAACGAAAAATCATAGAAAATTCAAACTTATTATTCCGTTTAGGTATCACCAGTGTTTAGGGATCCGACAGTAGGTCAGCGGTCTAAATTCCTCAACCGGAAGTAGCACTTTTCTTAATTTTTTTTATTTTATTTTCTTGCGATTTTCTCAAAAATGGCTCCGACAATTTTCTTCAAACTTGCTATATCAACAACAACTACAAAGATCTATAACTTTTATTAAAACATTTCTCTGGAAAAATTCATTTAAGAGCACTTTTGGGGGAGAGGTGGGGGGGTTAGGTTTTCCTCTAAAGTACTATTTCAGTTTATTATACAATTCTGTCTTCTAAATAATATTAATTAGAATTCAATGTGTTGTGGAAATTCGGAGTTTAAAAAAAAATTGGATGATCGGAAGTGCGTTTTTCCTGAAATGTATTTTTCAGTTTTCAGGTATTTTCTCTACACCCCAACACTTTAGCCTGTTCACTATGCTGATGATACAGCAATCCTATCACTTCACACCGACCCCGTTCTCATCACTCACTTGAATCTTAGTTAACGAATATTCGAGTGAGTGATGAGAATAAAAATCAACCTTAATACATCCCAATACATAGTTTTCACATTAAACAAAAAAGTACTCCCTCCCGTCTATCTGTTCAATATTCCTATTTCTCCTGCAGACCACGTTTGCTATCTTGGTCTATACTTAGACAAGCGAATCACATGGAATCCCCATACGAGACTTAAACGAATCACCCTCAACCAACGCTTCAGACTTCTGGCTAGACTTCTTGACAAACGCTCTAAACTAACACTTCCGAACAAAAGACAGCTTTACATCTCACTGCTCGCTCCAATTTGGACATACGGATTAGAACTATACGCCACTGCTAAGCGTTCTAACCTCAATAGAGTCCAAACCCTTCAGTCAAAAATCCTCCGTCGCATTGTCAACGCCCCTTTTTAAGTCGCCAACCGCACCATCCACAACGACCTCAAGATCCCGTTAGTCAACGACCTCGCAAAATCCCGATACAACAAATTCCATAGTTACCTATCCCTCCATCCAAATCCCCTCGTCCAAGCCCTCTACTCAAACTCACTCCCAGGTAATCCCCAAAGACGGGCTGAAGCGCCGTTGGCCTCGCGACCTCCTGGATAACTAATGTCAGTTATCACTGGATAACTGCCATTCATGACATTGCATGATATAGTATTCCTTATATCATATTTACTTGTTGTATATATATATATATATAAAATACAGTTGTAAATATTCAATAAAAAAAAAAAAAAAAAAGGACTTTCTCAAATACGGACTCGAACGATTTTCTTTAAACTAGCTATATGAACCATACATATAAAGAGCTATAACTTTTATTTCAAACATTTCTCGTGGTGAAGTCATTTAAGCGGGCTTTTAGGAAGGGGTGGGGTTATGTTTTTCTCTAAAGGGCTATCATAATTGATTATACAATTCTACTATTCAAACAAAATTAATTAAAAATAAATTGATGATTAAAATTCCAAGTTTCAAGAAAATTAGCAAACCGGAAGTGCGCTTTTATTGAACTTTTTTTTTTTTCTCAGTTTTCGACGAATTTCATTAAATTTGGTACACAAACTATAAAATTTCTCAATTATAATTTTGAAAACTGGAGTAAGAGAAAGTTGTTGTGAATGTATACTCCAGATTTTTTTTGGATTCTGCGATATAAAAAAAATGTGTACATTTCAAAATTCCACTCAAAATTCTTTCACCACATCATTACGACTATCTATATATTAAAGCCTTGATAAAGAAAGGGAACTTTGTTGAAAGTTGAAACGTTGGCATAATTGAATGTTTTTTGTTTTTTTTTTTTTTTTTCTAGACCGATCCTCACCAAATTTCTTTATAACATAATTCATCAACTTTCAAATACTTTATATTACAAAATAATACTTAAACCTATTTGGACATAAGGTGTAGAATTGCGAAGGTTCAACCAAACGATCTAACTAATAATCGTATCCAAACCCTCCAATCTAGAATTCTCCGCAAAATCATGTCAGCTCCTTTGTTTGTTTACCAACCATATAATCCTCAAGAAATCCATATTTCGTTACCAAAAAAAATTTCGTAACAGTTTATCCACTCATGTCAATCCTCTTATCCGTGAACTTGCATCCCCCATTAATCCTATAAATTCTATACGAAGACCAAAAACGTCATTGGCCTCGTAATCTACTTAATGAAGAATAAATTGGAGTTTCATTACTGAGTGAGTTCTCCGCTTCGGTTTTGATTATTTGTCCACAATTAAAAAAAATTTACTATTGTCATGCTTGTAACAGGTGTAAATATCAATTAAAAAAAAATAATAATAATAATAATAATAGTAACTTAAAAGGAATCAATATTCAACTAATTGCAAGAGTTGTACTTTTAATTACTAAGGTCATTTTATTTTATATAATTTCAAATCAATTGGTTTATAGTCACAATATAAATATGAGAAGTTACAATTCTAAATTATATTTTTAATTTTTTGTAAAATTAAATAAAACATGTATGAAATTTAAAAATAAAAAAAAAATTCAAATGAACGCATATTGTATTATGTACGAGTATACAATAGGACGGGAAAATTTTAATACAGAAAGAGAGAAGCGGTTGTATAAAATAGTTATTACATACCATCCCCACTTCAATGAGTTTAACCTAATCATTCAATACAACATTCCAAAGAGAAGGCCCCCACCCCCCACTCTGCATAGTTCAGCCGCAGTTATAGTAGGGATGGTATGAGTATTATAGTAAAACTAGAAGGAGTGGGATAGAGCAACCAACATTCAGTGTTTTTAGATGTATACTTGACTGGATAGTAATGGTGGGGATACTCTGGCAACATTTTTCATCCCCACTTTATACTATAATAGTAGAATTTCTTGTGCAGCTGTTCTGTTTTCTAGTTTTTATAACTTATACATTGAAACCATCTTAGCGATATCTATTGGACAATGTTTTCAACTTAATCCTTTTACTATAAATTACAAATTTTTCAATACGAATAGAAGAACAAATTACATTATAAAAGTAATTTATCTTTTAAATTTTGATAGAGGAAATAATTTTTTTAAATCTATTAAAAAACTGTAATTTTAGAATTTTATGAATCATAACAATATTTTTATTTTTTTTGGATTTTTATTGAACCACATTGATGATACACTACTAAAAGTTTATTGAAGTCATAAGATTCGCTCATTTAGGGGGGAGGGAATTTTCCTGGGGTACTAAGGCTTCATTTTTCTATTCACTAGGACCGTTGGAATGCACGTAGATCGAGGAATTTTGACACATAACGTACAGTAAGAGCCCATGGAGATATCCAAACGGAATATCAAGTGTGGACTTTCTGAAATTGTTCGTCTTTGGGCTATACTGTTCACATAGTTTTACACACACACACACACACATTCGCCATTTGCTAATAAAATCCACTTTTTTGTACTCAGGGGACATCAAAACGGATATTTCCAGTGAAAACTCGATATTGAAAATTTGACACGATTACAATACTTCCTCTTACTAGGAGTAAGAGAAAGTAATAAAGTTACTTTCAAGTAACTTAATTGAGTTAAATTTAATGAATTTATTTTTACTTTCTCACGTAAGAGAAGTATTGAGATTATGTAAAAATTTTCAAAATTAAGTTTTCACCGGAAATATACGTTTTGAGATCCGCTGAGTCCAAAATTGTGTGTATGTGTGTGAAAAAAATATCTCAAAAACGAATTGTTGCAGAAAGTTGAAACTTGCTATTCCATTTAGGTACTACCACCGTATCAGACACGAACATTTCGGGCAAAATCCATCAACCGCAAGTGCCATTTTACTGACTAGTTTTTTCTTCCGTTTTTTGTGATTTTTTTTTTTTCTCAAAAATGGTTTCAACAATTTTTCTTTAAGCAATATTACATCAAACTACATTATCGAAACTTCCCTAGATCCGGTTTTTCTCTTCACATTGAAACTTAATATAAGTTATTGTCTCAATTTGCTTGAATTACCTGACCATCGCTTGCCTAAGATAGTGGCCATGGAAATAATTAGGCGTAAATTATCATGGTTTTCTTCGTGGATTAGTTTATCCCAATTGCATGGCGTACACTTTGACTCATCAATCCAGGATAAATCCGTATGGTCAAAGCAACTAGGCTCATTAATTTCTACTTTAACACATTTTTATAGGAAAGAATCTCTTGAGCGTGCTAAAAATTCTGATAAGTATCTGTTGTATCGAGCTTTAATAGAAAACAAAGAAGATTTCGGTACTCATTGCGGGTTGAACTCAGTGACTTGTTTTAATTTATCTGATCTGAGTTTGTGGTTTAAACTCAGGGGGGAGCTCTTAAATTTAAATAGAGTCCCTTGGATGGAGAGGGATTCGGACAAGGAGTATTGCCAGGTGTGTAATCTTCGGCAGCCTGAGACTCTTTATCACTTTCTTGGGGAATGTCCAGCATTTGTTGACTCGCGAAAAAGGTTCTTCGGCTCTGATCTCATTTCTGGTAGATTTATTGTTGAATTGTTTTCCACCTCAGATCGGTTATTGCTTAAATTTGCTCGTCATATTTGGGGCATAAGAAATTTAAGATTGTCAAACTAAATATCGTATGTACTCTTCACATAATGAATGTACACTTTTTTAATTTAAACAGTATAATTCAGAGAATTAAATAATTTTTTTTTTTTTTTTCCTTTTTGTCTCTTTTTATTTTTATGTTATTTTACTCATGTCTTTTTCGATATATTTTTTATATCTGTATTTTCTTTGTTTTTTGTGTAAAAGTTTCCTAATTTATATTTTACTTATTACATTATTGTAAATATTTTAATTTTTTTTTTATTTACTTTTCATATATTTTTTTTTTTTTTTACTTAAATTTACATATTACTTTGCTTCAATTGCAAATAGTTATTTTATTTTTGTATGTATTTATGATATTGGATTTAAGACAAACTCCGGCAGACGGCTTTAGCCATGCCTATTGTACTTATTTTTATATATCAGTTTTTGTATTTATTTTCCCTTGTATAAATAAAGTACTATTTAAACTAACATCAAACTACATATTCAAAGATATAACACAACTTTTTTTTTTTAACATATCTCCTGGAAAATTCATGTAATAAATGGCTTACGGGGACGGATCGTATTATGTTTTCCTTTTATATGCTATTTCAATTCATTATACAATTGTGTTAACTACATAATATTAATTAGAATTATATAAGTTGCCAAAATTCTCAGTTTGAAGAAAATCGGTTGATGACCGGATGTGCAACTATACTCAATAGGTATTTTTTAGTTTTTTAATGCCGATGGTTTTTTTTAAACACTTATTATTATTATAAGTGGGAAGAAAATTTGCCATTTCGTAGTAAGAGAAAGTTGTGTGAGTGTTTCACACTAGATTTCTTCTTTTTTTTTTTTTTACTTTCTCTTACTCAGTAAGAGGAAGTATTGTAATCATGACAAATTTTCGATATCGCGTTTTCACGGCAAATATCCGTTTTTGAGATCCCCTGAGTCCAAAAAAGTGGTTTTTAGCAAATAGTCTGTGTGTGCGTATTTTTGTGAACAGCATAACTCAAAAACGTTGAAACTTGATATTCTGTTTAGATATCACCATGGGGCATGAGGTTATCTGTCAAAATTCCTCAAAACCGGAAGTTTCACTTTACTAGTTTTTTGTTTTGTTTTTTTTTTTTACTTTTTTGCGATTTCCTCAAAAATGGCTCCGACGATTTTATTCAAACTTGGTATATCAACTACACATACAAAGAGCTACACCTTTTATTTCAAAAACATTTCTCCGGAAAAATTCATTTAATGGCACTTTTGGGTGAAGGATGAGGTTATGTTTTTCTTTAAAGTGCTATCATAAGTTGATTATACAATTTTATCATACAAACAAAATTAATTAGAAATAAATAGATGACCAAAATATCGAGTTTCAAGAAAAAAATTAGTAAACCGGAAGTGCGCTTTTACTGAACCATTTTTTTTTCCAGTTTTTCGACGAATTCCAACGGAATTTCATCAAATTTGGTAGACAAACTGTAAAATTCGTAAGAGAAAGTTGATTTTTTTTTATTTTGTTTTTGTTTTCAATTTTTGGAATGGCTTTAATATTTTCTTCAAACTAAGGACACTAATTACAAAAACTTAGTGGCCTATCAATTTAATTTGGGACAAATTGTCTGTCAACTTTATTTTGTGAGGTTCTGGCCTTATTGAAAATTTAAATTTTCTAAAAGATTAGTGCAATTATACGGTTCTACAATTTTTATCAATATTGTGAATTAAAGGCATTGTTAGAATCCTAAATTTAAAGAAAATCATATTCCCTATAACAGTGATGGCGAACCTATGACACGCGTGTCAGCGCTGACACGCGAGCTCATTTTTGGTGACACGCATCTTCAAAGATAAAAAATTTCATAATTCAAAAAAATCTTTTTTTTCTGATAATGTAGCTCATATGTTAGCAACTCTCTCTGTTTACTACATATTTTGTGTTTAGTTTGTTTCATGGAAATTATAAATACCGATTAACATTTTTTTTAATTTTATCCCTGAAAAAGACAATAAATTTGTCGAAACGTTGGAAAAGATTAAAAAAAAAGTGTACATTTTATTGACCGCTCCTCGAGATCTCCTTTAGTTGTTTTGCTAACAATTTTTTCATCCACATATTTTTGTGAGACATTGTTCTCAGCATTAAATAATATTAAGACAAACAAACGGAATCGGTTAACAGATGAAGTCAGTGGCGCTTGCTTGGCCTTGAAATGTACCAAGTATAAACCCGAAATAGAAGATTTAGCAGACAAACTTCAGCACCAAAAAAGTCATCAGAGACATTTTCCGCGGTAGCCTGCTTCATTTTGTAGTCATCGACCGGTTTCGGGCGTTCGCCCATCCAGGATGCGTTTTTCAGACAGTGTGACAACACCGACATGCACAGAGCAAACTTAGTTTTCACACTCAAGTTTGCTCTGTACAAGTCTGTGTTGTCGCACTGTCTGAAAAACGCATCCTGAAGATGGGCGAACGCCCGAAACCGGTCGATGACCACAAAATGAAGCAGGCTACCACGGAAAATGTCTCTGATGCTTTCCAGCTCTGCGGAACCAACCACCACACCAAAAAAGTCACTAATTTTTCATATATATTTATTTTCTAATTGTATAAATTTATATTGTTTTTCTGTTTTTGTTCAATTATATTTTATATATATATTACTTGATTTTGTATGTTAAGTGTCAATGAAATATGTAAGACAAGTCTCTAAATGTAAACTATTGGTTTCATAATTTTGGCTTTTGTATTTTAAATGGCATTAAACAAATAATTAACTTGATGAGTGACACGCCACGAGAATTATGTTTCTATTTTTCAAAATTTTGACACACCGAGCTCAAAAGGTTCGCCATCACTGCCCTATAATAACCTATGGCGCAACCGCCCATGAAGTGCCAAGGCTTGCGATTTGAATAGGGAGGCTTGTGTAAGCACGAAGCAAAAGTTCCCACGCCTTTTAGTTCCGGCCTTCGCTACTTAAGGCGCTACTATCTGTAACTTCCCATTTTTAATCACGATGCTCTGGATCATCGCCGACTTTGCCTTCACGGGAATCGAAACCTGAATTCCTCGCACGAAAGGCGTAAGCACACTGCTGCCGTAAGAGAAAGTAAAAAGGGAAAACATTCAACTTTCTTCCAACAATTTTTTTTTTTCACTTTTGTGCCACAATAAATTATTTCTTAAAAACAGTTATATTTATTTATGTAAACAAATATAACAAAGACATCAAAGAAAAAACAAAAAACACAAAGAGCTGTAAATATTATTTAAAAAAATAAAAAGAATATATTGTTTTTTATATTTTATTGCAAGCAATAAATAAATTCTACAGGCTTAGTTATAAAAATAGATGATAAATATATTTTGTTGTAAAATTTTATTATACTTAAGTGATTTCACTATCAATATTTATGTTTCTTTCAAATGCAAAATGTTTACATTTTTTTTCTTTGAATTAATTTATTATTGAACGAACATTCAAGCAATTCATTCATTGTTTATTGGTCTAGTAAATAATGCAATCTATTAATAGTAATATTTATTTTTTAGAGTTTTTGTAGGCATTTTTATTCATTCACTTTACAAATCTGTCATAAAATTAGTTCTTTTATTTTATTTTTTTTTTTTTTACCTTTCTTTTCGGCAATATTTTGTGTCATCATGTCAGAATTTTGGAAATTATATATTCACAGGAAATACAAGTTGTATGTGTATTTAAATGTGATGGAATTCAGCCTTACCTGGAGAATGGAGCTTCCTTGAAAATTAATATAAATTAAGCTTAGTTTAATTGCAATAACCATGCAATTACACAATATTCTTTTTCACAAACATACGCACCAAATATAAAGTATTTTGGTTCATAATCATTGGTATATTATCACAAGGTAAGAAGTTATTGTAAGCAGGGTAAAGTTAATAAAGCGGAGCGGGCTTGAATTCAATTCAGTTAACCTGCCAGAGTGTTTCCTTCCTGAAGGTCCAAAATATTATATCTCTTCTATAGAAAACTCCATCCTTTTACACGGTAAAACAACACCAAAAAAAAAAAAAAATATGTACCGAAAAGTGTCAGAAATGGGTATAAAAATTGGAAAGGATTTCCTCTTCACCTTGCAGTTTCAGTTGGTTAGATGAACATCGCTTCAGATGCCTTTGATCTTGAATATATGTTGAGGAACTCGCCGAGCCCTTCTGCGGGTTGCTCAGGAGGCCCATTCACGCTTCTATCAAGGAATGGATAGAAGACCAGCGATGGTGGGAAAGAACACCAAGACAGAGGCAGGCTAAACACTTTATTAAGACACATTTGCCTAAACTAAATTTACCAAGGACCTACTGAGCCATAGCCGAAGGGATACAAGGCTACTAACAGGGCATTGCAGGCTGAATAGGCAAATGCACCATTTACTACTTGCAGACAACGCATAATGCGCATTTCTGCAGGACCGAGGAGGAAACCCCAGTACACATCCTTTGTGAGTGTCAAGAACAAGGTTTCTTCAACTGGGGACTATTAATCCCCAGTTTTAGCTTTGCTAGGCCTGATTAAGATAGCAAAGCTGAAGGATGTGCTATAAACCCAGGGGATCCACAATAGACCTCTGAATGAAGGTCGCGGTGGAATGAGGAGGGCCCTCCACAATCTAATCTAATGTTGAGGAAAGTGCTTCAAGAGGAGTGTGCAAAATAGAGAATGGACATAAACCGTACCAAGATAGAATACATGGCTTTCAAATATTGTGCGTAAAGTCTGTTGATAGATGATGGAACGTTACCATGTTGTTCAGAATTCCAATACCTGGAAATGTGCAGAGATGACCAAGGAATCCTTATAATAAAGACATTATTATGAAATGGACGATTCTACTCGACCGTTCTTAAACTGGGGACTAGTAATCCCGAAGCCACGAGTTTCATGACGGAGCCACTTTCAGCTTTGCTAGGCATGTTTAAGATAGCCTACGCAACCCGCAGGGTTCGAAAATCGCAAAAACGTAAAAAAAAAAAAACTAGTAAAGTGGTACTTCCGGTTGACGAATTTTGACAGATAACGTACTGTCAGATCCCATGGTAATATCTAAACGGAATATCACGTTTCAACTTTCTACGGTTTTTCATTTTTGAGCTATGCTGTTCACATACATATACATACACACACACACACACACACACACAGACCATTTGCTAAAAAGCACTTATTTTGGACTCAGAGGACCTCAAAACGGATATTTACGGTGAAAACTCGATATCGAAAATTTGACAAGACGATTACAATACTTCCTCTTACTAGGAGTAAGAGAAAGTAAAAATGTAATTAATTAAAAAAAAAATCTGGTGTGAAACACTCACACAATTTTCTCTTACTCCTGTTCTCAAATTTATAATTGACAAAGGTTATAGTTTGTGTACTAAATATAACGAAACTCGTCGAAAACGGAAAAAACTGTTCAGTAATAGCGCACTTCCGGCTTACAAATTTTCTTAAAACTTGGAATTTAGGCCATCTATTTATTTCTAATTAATTTTGTTTGGATGATAGAATTTTATAATCAACTATGATAGCACTTTAGAGGAAGCTGTAACCCCACCCCTCCCCTTAAAGTGACCTTAAATGAATTTTCCCAGAGAAATGTTTAATTAAAAGTTATAATAGATCTTTGTATGTTTAGTTTATATAACTTGTTTCAAGAAAATTGTCAGAGCCATTTTGAGAAAATCGCGAACAGTGAAAAAAATCATTTAGTAAGTGGTAAAGTCAACGCACTTTCGTATCCGATTTTTCACAATCGGAATTTCAACATATTCAATTTTAATTAACATTACTTAGATGATAGAATGTGTTAATAAATTGAAATAGCACTTTAGATGAAAACCTAACCCCACCCCTCCACAATAAGTGCCCTTAAATGAATTTTCCCAGAGAAATGTTTCAAATAAAAGTTGTAGCTCTTTGTATATGCAGTTGATACACTAAGTTTAAAGAAAATCGTCGGAGCCATTTTTGAGAAAATCGCAAAAACGTAAAAAAACCAACTAGTAAAGTGGTACTTCCGGTTGAGGAATTTTGACAGATAACGTACTGTCAGATCCCATGGTGATACCTAAACGGAATATCAAGTTTCAACTTTCTACGGTTTTTCGTTTTTGAGCTATGCTGTTCACATACACACATACACAAACACACACACACACAGACCATTTGCTAAAAACCACTTTTTTGGACTCAGGGGACCTCAAAACGGATATTTCCGGTGTGTTGAAAAACTCAATAAGTAAATTTGACACGATTACAATACTTCCTCTTACTAGGAGTAAGAGAAACTAAAAAGTATTAAGTTATTGTTGTTTATTTTGATACAGTAAAATAATAATTATATGTATGGGAATTAAAGTAACTATCATGCGTTACTACACAATTTGGGCGGCGGCAATTTTTGAAAGAGGGTGAGAAAAAATTGTTAAAAAAAAAAAATAAAATGTTGTCTTTGGTTTAAATGAAATTAATTAACTAAAATAAAAATTATCTAGGAGTTCTAAGAAAAAACTAGTTTAATTTATTTAAAATCAAAACACTACATATATATATTAGAAGTTCAAAATATTCAGTGGGAGGAAAGATTTACCACCTCTCCTTAAAAAAAAAATCGCCATTATAATACACCTGCATGTAAGTATCAGCCCACCTTTCTAGAAATTGTTCTTCAACTATTTAGACTGAAGTTATTGAAAATTATTTGATAGATAAAATGGAAATCTTTATGTATATTGAACATTCTCAAACAAATTACACAATAAAAATTCGACCAGGTCCTTAAGTAGCTTAATTATCCGTACAAAAGATGACTTTTTTTTTTTTTCAAACCTTAAAATATTAGACAGAATTTTATATTCTTGAAATATGGGTCAAAAATTTAAACACAATATCTCATACCAAGTTTCTACTTTTATTCATGCCATCATCAGGTCTAGATAGTTTGACAAATATACCAAGTAATTGTACATTGAAATAAACTTAACATTCCTTAGATTGAGTGAATTTATATTGCAGTTAATTTTTTTTCTATTAAAGCATCTTAATATTTAAAGGGTGGTATAATATTTTATATCATACTTGCTGTGGTAGAAATTGTGAAAATGGAAAATAATCAGTTTCAGTATTGCTACTCTGGTGAGATTTTTTAGAGGTTATAATATTTACTGAAGTTAATTTGAGTTTTACAATGTTAACTATAAATTTCAGGTTAACAAGTTAATTTTTATTATTTTATTTTTAATATAGGGTTGGTGCAAAAATAATGCAGGTTTTTATATGCCAAAAAAAAAATTATTATAATTTGTATAAAACTAAGATTATTTATTCAAAATATGTTCCATCATTATCAACACATAGTTGCCAACGTGTCAGAAGCATTTTTATTCCAGTTTCTAAAAAATCTTTATTTAAACTCTCAATAACTCGCGGAAGGCATTTTCGGTTTCACTTCGGTCCCTAAAATTTTTTCCTCTTAAGAAGTTGTCCAAATGTCTAAATAAGTGGAAGTCCGTCGGCGAGAGATCGGGGGAGTATGGAGGGTGCAGAAGTGTTTCATATTTCAATTCCTGAAGTTTCCTGAGAGTTGGCATTGCGATATGTGGCCTGGCGTTATCGTGAAGAAGAATTGGTCCTTTCCGATTCACCAATGCTGGACAAAGATTTTGCAATTTCCTATGCATTTTGTCAATTTCTTGACAATATGTTTCAGCCGTGATTGTTTCGCCAGTATTTAGGAAGCTGTAATGAATAACACCTGCAGTAGACCACCACACTGTCACCATTACTTTTTTCGGGTGCAGGCTTGGTTTCGCGAAATGTTTTGGTGCTTCATCCTTGTCCAGCCACTGGCCTGACCGTCTCCTGTTGTCGTATTGGATCCATTTTTCATCACATGTCACGATTCGATTAAGAAATGGTTCATTTTGGTAGCGCAACAGAAGAGAATTGCAAATTTCAAAACGCCGATGTTTTTGGCTCTGGGTCAATTCGTGAGGTACCCACGTGTCGAGCTTTTTAACTTTACCAATTTGTTCGAGATGGCGAACGACTGTTGAGTGGTCAACACTAACTTCTCTCGCAAAGTCCCGAGTGGTTTTGCGAGGGTTATCTTCCACCAATGCCCTAAGATGGTCGTGATCAACAACAGAGGGCCTACCGCGACCTTCCTTGTCTTCGAGATCAAAATCTCCAACACGAAATTTTTGGAACCATCGCTGCACTGTACATTCACTGATGCTTCCTTCACCCCAAACAACATTGATGTTACGCGCAGTTTGAGCCGCACTTCGACCAAGTTTGAACTCGTAAAAATAAATTTGACGAAAATCTTGTTTTGACATGGTGAATATCGGAGGTCTTAACTCATACAAAATGGAACACAAACTAAACTGATATTTGAGGAAAAACAACATTAATAAACATTGTTTATAATACATTACCTAGACTGGAGGATTATCTTTGTTTACTTGGCAAGCAGAAGTAAACAAAAGATGAAAGTTCAAAAACCTGCATTATTTTTGCACCAACCCAATATTTAATAACTATTTTAATATACTTAATTCAGGTTTGAAATGTCTTTTCACATACATTTGTTGTTTCTTTTTCATTATGTATCATTTCTTTGTTGCCTTTGGTTGAGATATATTTCTTAATCTACTACAAATATTGGTTAACCTATAAATTAACCTACAACCTATTGGCTATATTTGGTTACCCAAATTAAAATAATTTGCACTCTATATGCCATGTTTTGCTAGGGCACTCGCAGTTTTTATTTCTTATTTGCTATGTCATGTTTATGTTCTGTAATTCTGATACTAAGATTCTGCTTGGTTTGGCCAACATGGGTAGCATCGCCTGAACGATAAATCAAATTACTTGTAATTTCCTCGAAGACTTTTAGATCTACTTTGGAATAAAGAACATTTTCGTAGAGTGTTTTTATTTTTAAATGTCGCCTTATATTCTGCCTTTTTTTATAAAATGCATTAATGAACTCCTCGTTGCTTTTGTTGCCTGATGTCTTGTAATTTAGTGTGTACCTGGCAGTGGCAGTACTAGAAGGTACAAGACCCCCACATTGTAGGGGCCCCGCAGTTGTCAATACAAATTAAAAGATACTGTTTATTATAATTATGTATTTTTTTTTCTATTTCTTCTCTACTTTCCTAGTTTAATTTGAAGCGTGGGGTCCTACGCGAGTGCGTCTCTCGCGTGTGCTTTAAGCCAACCCTGGCGGGTAGAATTTGTACTACTAACTGTCTACTTTAACTAATCATTTTTGCCATAACAACCTTTTTTTTCTTATTGTAGAAACCTATATTAATTTCAAGTCAAAATATTACGAAATCAGTACATAATCTACGACAATAACTCATTAATTTTAAAAATGTAATAAAAAAAAAAAAATTTTTTTTTTTAAATAAGATTTTATAATAAACTTACAACAGGCACAAATTAATTTTAAATCAAAGGAAACTTGTTAAAAATAAATGAAAATATACAAAAAATAAAAATAAGATTATCACTAAATCCTGGATTAGAGATTGTTACGCATTCTAACGTATTTCCTACGAACTAATATAATGGACTCACTAATCTGAAGTAATGAACTCTTTTGTTTATTATACTTCCAATTTTAATATGGTTAAAATAATATTGAAAGTTAAAAATTATTTTGTACAAATTAATAATTTATAATAGTACGTAAAAATAAATATATTTTTCAAATTAGGCTAGCTAAGTAAAAAATCATATTTCTAAAAAAAAATTTGTATTCCATTCTAGGTTCTTTATTTTATTTCTCCAGCCATTTTTTTTTTTGACATAACATATAACTCATTTTAGTAATTAAAAAGTGAAGGATATTAATAATTACGGTATTGTTTATTGCATAAATTTAACATATAATTTGGTTTTTAAATTAAATTCTATTCCTTTCTATGCAAATAATAGTTAGCTCTAAACTGACAGCTAAATCATAAAATCAATAATAAAAAAATATATAAAAAAATTATGATTAAGCAAAAAAAAAATGTTCAAACAGTATGCTCATTAAAAAAAAGTATTATAAAAATAAATAAAAATTGAAAAAAAAACATTCCAATGATTTTGCAATTAAACCGTTTAGTTATTATTATTAGATTGATTATTCATTCATAAAATAATAGATGAATGGATGTTGAAATTTCATTCAAGAAAATGAATATATTAGATTATTCATTGAATAAACATAGCTGTTTTATTTTAATTAAAAAAGTAAAGAGAATTATTACTTGTAATGATAAATTAAATGATATTACCTACATCTGGCGTTCCCCAAGGGTCCCACATCTAGGGCCACTTCTTTTTATTTTATATATTAACAATCTTGTACATAATCTAGTCAATGTTCATGTTTCATTGTTTGCTGATGACTTAATGTTATTTGCTCCTGTAAATAATTTAAATGATTCTATAAAACAGTCAAAATTTTTAATAAACATTTAGTTCTTATGTGTCCCAACAGATAGAGGCAGTCTAAACTCTCAGCTCTCATAAAACCCTCAGAAATCATTTTTTTCAAGAAATGTTAAAAAAAAAAAATTTAGGTTTAAAGTAATATATATATTATAGAGACTTAGGATAGAACTTTTAGGATAGTCTGGAGTTGTTTTCTATTGAATCGCAAAAAAAAAAATTAAGTATACTGTCCACTTTTTCTGGGATCCTGGTGTTTCTGCGGGTATCTATCTATATGATGGCACTGTTTTATTGATTACTAACATTGCGACACACACACACTACACATATTGCCTGCGGAAATGATTTGTACAATTAATTGGGTTTACAATTTACTGGTAAACTCTAGTATCTTACTACACACATACACACTTACCCAAATACAGACATAATAAGAGAAATCTAATTATAAGTTGCCCCATTCTTACAATTAAAGTGCTAATGGGAAAACATTTTTGGGCGAACATTGTTTTTGTAGGGTTACATATAAGGGAGTTTTTCTCCTATTCTCAAAATTTGACTTCTATATAACACTTAGAATCTTAAGCGTACATAATTAGAATTGAGCTTACCTGCATCATTTTCAGGATTAGATCCCAGCTGATCATTCCCACGAATGATCCCAGCTGATATCCCCTGAGTCCACTGGAAGATGAAAACAATGTTTTTAGTAAATGGTCCTGTAGGTGAGAAAAATATTTCAAAAACTAAAAATCACGAAAAGTTTCAAACTTAATATTCGGTTTTGGTATTATCGCATCGGACACGAAGATTTTGGGCAAAATCAATAAATCGGATGTGCCTCTTCAGTGTTTCTTGATTTTCTCAAAATCAGTTCCAACAATTTACTTTAAACTTTAACACTTTTATTTGAAATATTTTCCTATAAATTGATTTATAAATTAAAAATTGATTTTTTGGGAGGGTTTCTGGGCGGGACAACAGCAACAAGTTTTTCACTAAAGTACTACTTTAGTTCAGTATATGGTTTACCACCTATACAATATTAATGTATACAAGAACTATTCTTAGAATACCAAATTTGAAGATAACCAATTAACCGAAAGTGCAACATTAACTACCTACTTACCCCTTGGCTCTACGGCCCTACAAGAGCCTGGGCTTCCTCTACAATCCTATTCCAATCTTCTCTTTCCTGAGCGTGTCTTCTCCATCTTCTCACTCCCATTCTTTTCAATAATTCTTCTACGTCCCAGCCATCTCAATCAGGGATATCCTAGTCTACGGCTTCCTCTCGATTACCCTTCCAACAGCCATTTTGGAATCCCGCCTTCGGACATTCGTCCCACATGCCCCAGCCATCTCAACTGGTTTTCCTTACAAAGAAGTGCAACTATAGAAAATAATTTTTTGAGTTTTTTTTTGGATTTTCTCAAAAAACCACTATAATGCTTATCTTTAAACTTGGGATTGCTAACTACACACACGTATAAACTTATCACTTTTATTTGAAACATTTTTAGGAAAAGTTTATTTTAAAAGATTCTGTGGCATTCTGTGGCGATAAATTTTTGAAATTTTAATTGCGGTTCATTCAATGTTATTGGCGCTATCTTCTGGTATATAAGTAACTACATACTCGTAGCTACTTTGGTAACCCTACCATTGTATATTTATGTTAGAGATCTGAAGAAAAAAAATTATCAATTTGTAATTGAACTACAAGTAAGAGAAAGTTGTATGAATATTTTCATACCATATTTTTACTTTCTCTTACTCCTAGTAAGAGGAAGTATGGTAATCGTGCCAAATGTTCGATATCGAGTTTTCACCGGGAATATCCATTTTGATATTCCCTGAGTCCAAAAAAGTATATTTTAGAAAATGGCCTGTGTGTGTGTGTATGTATGTATGTGAACAGCATAGCTCAAAAAAGAGAAATCGTAGAAAGTTCAAACTTGATATTCCGTTTAGGTATCACCATGGGATCCGACACTGCGTTATCTGTCAAAATTCCTCAAACGAAAGTACCAGTTTACTAGTTAATTTTTTTTACTTTTTTGGGATTTTCTCAAAAATGGCTCCAACGATTTTCTTCAAACTTAGTATATCAACTACACATACAAAGAGGTACAACTTTTAATTGAAACATTTCTCCGGGAAAAATTTAAGACAGTTTTGGGAGAGATGGGGCTAGGTTTTTCTCTAAAGTGCTATTTCAGTTAGTAGACAATTCTAAACAATATTAATTAAAATTATTATCTGATATTTTATCCGTCGTAGCATGCATATTTATTTTCTTCCTGACCGGTTTCGGACTTTCATCCATCGTCAGAGCAAATTCACCAAGTTCGTGTAGAGAGTTCACTTCAACGTAATATTTCTGTTTCACTTCAACGCACACTCTGTAAACTAACTTCGCTCTGTGCAAGTCTGTGTTGTCACACTGTCTGAAAAACGCATCCTGAAGATGGGCGAACGCCCGAAACCGGTCGATGACCACAAAATGAAGCAGGCTACCACGGAAAATATCTCTGATGCAGCTCCGCGGAACCAACCACCACCACAACTAATGTTTCTGTTACTTGTTACTCACACTTGTTGGTTGTATATAATTATGTAGGGAGATTATAAGGTTATGTTACTATGTGTGTGTGATTAATGACAAAATGGAATTATTATAAGTTATGATTAGACATTAGAAAATAGTGTATAATAGATTTGTTTTCTGTTTTGCAGAATACTCCATAACTAAATTTTAATAGCGTTGTAAAGTTTGGACTCAGGGTTTTATCAAGGTTATTTTTTGAAATTAGGGGGGGGGGGGGTAGTTATTTTCAGGAGTATATTGTACTAAAGATAGATAAAGTTTGAAGAAAGGCGATGCAAAGTTTATGGACAGTCAAAAACTTGTACAAGTAATAAAAGATGTGAAATACAAGCACGGTTAATATAAGAAAATATGTAAGTAAATTGGTATGTAAGAAGGTGGCAGCAAACGGCAAATTGGAGAAGACGTTAAAATAAATATTACAGGAAATCAAATGTATTCGTTTTTATTTATCATGCTTGTTTTTAAATGATATTAATTTATGTTTAAATAATAGTAAGAATATGTTTAGAGGGATAAGGTGGCATTTGCTAAGAATAGGTCTGGCGTCTCCGGTAGGAGAATTTAAAAATATCATGCAAATAATCGGTATTTTAATCGATTAGAAGAAAATTTGGTTCCACAGGTTAGAATTTAATAAGAGGCTCATGCATCATTTTTTTTTTGTGAACATATATATTTATGTGTGGGTGGGTATATATATTATATATATATATGCATAGATATGTGTTGTATACTAGTTGGTGGTATGTTTGTAATATAGTTAATTTGGTCATTCATTATGTTTTTAGGGATAGTCTGTTTGTATATTTCTATTTTTTCTAGAATGTCCATTCGTCTTCCTTGTGTGCCTTGGACCATTGGACCATTGTTTTGTCTATACTTTGTGGTCGTGGTTGTTCTTTGTAAGGGGTTAGCATAAGCGGAGTCGGTTTTGTTGTATTTGTATGAGCGTAGGTGTTCTTTATATCTGTCTTTGAGGCGTCCAGAACAAACTCAAACTGTTCGTTTGAGCATTCAGAACAAACAATAAACTTGTAAACAAAATTTGCATACTGAAACAACCAACCTATATGACAAAAGTAGCATTTAAAAACTCTCTTGCCCCGAATGCAATTGCACGTACATAGGCCAGACCGGAAGACCCCTCAAAGACAGGTATAAAGAACACCTACGCTCGTACAAATACAACAAAACCGACTCCACTTATGCTAACCACCTTACAAAGAACAACCACGAACCACAAAGTATAGACAAAACAATGGTCCTATTGCACCAAGGCACAAAAGGAAGACGAATGGACATTCTAGAAAAAATAGAAATATACAAACACAAGACTATCCACAAAAACATAATGAATGACCAAACAAACTATAATTCAGACACACTCTTTAAGGTCATTCCCCACACCTAACAATATTACAAACATACCAACAACTAGTATACAACACATATCTATGCATAT
>JAAEAF010010653.1:0-15295 GCA_011037195.1 Triatoma infestans | reverse complement strand
TTCCACTGCGACCTGCAAATCGAAGTCTATTGTGGATCACCTTAAATTACAGCACAACCCCCAGCTTTTTGCCCTCCTGATCAATCCTAGCAAAGCTGAGAGCGGCTCCATCATGAAGCTTCTAGCTTCGGGATTGCCTGTCCCCAATTGAAGAAACCAAATCCTCGCCAGGCCGGCGCACTCACAAAGGACGTGCGCCGGGGTTTCTTCCTCTACCTTGCAGAATCGGCATACCGCACTATCCGCAAGTTGTACGTGGTGCATGTGTCTGTTCAGCCTACAATGCCCTGTTAGTAGGACCCACAATAACCTTACATCCCTTCGGGGTCTGGTCAGTATGGGTATCTGGAAATTTTAGCCAAATGTCTTTGTGATAAAGAGCGTTGGCATCGTCTTCTGTAATGGTGTTCCACTTTCACCAACAAAGCAGGCGATGTTGCTTTCTATCTCAAACCCCTGAATTAGAAGTTGATAAGGAGGTCCTGTACCAAGACAAGAAGGTGTCGGAGGTGTTTCCCTATAAAGGTATCCTGCAGAACCCTCACTCGCTATTAGGGAATCCGCCTCCTGACATTGCCCAGAAAACCCGCATGTCCCGGCACCAACAGGCTTCGGAGTGTCAGTTTATTCAGAATTCGTACCCACTTCGGTGAGGGCAGTAGTCTAGGCAGTCCCACACCAGTCTTGAGACTATTTGGCGTGAGGAAAGTGCCTTCAGGGCTGCCTGACCAGACCCCTTTCTAAAAACCACTTTTTTGAGCTCAGGGAACCTCAAAACCTGCATTTCTGGTGAAAACTCTATATCGAAAATTTGACACGATTACAATACTTACTCTAATACCTGTTAGAGAAATTGAAAAAAAAAGAAAAGTCGATACAGCGGACTTCAATGCGAGGAAGGGCAGAATCCCTAATATCTGATATGAAGCAATAATGCCTCTAGCAGCAAGTAAGAGAAAGGAAAATGTAAAAAAAAAAAAATTAAAAAAATTATAAAACAAATGAATACGTGATAAAAAATATCAATGAAAGGTAGAATGTTATCCGCGCTATACGGAAATTAAAACACACTGTGACACTGAATGAAAACGGAACAACTCAACATAACTTTGCCATAGTTATCATCTGCACGACATTTGTGTGTGTGTGTGTGTGTGTGTGTGTGTGTATGTTTTATATACAACAATATCTGGTTTGTGAAATACTCAGACACTTTCTTTAATTATTACAATGATAATTGACAAATAAATAGTATTTATGCGGTTTAGGATATATTTAATGGTTTTTAAAGGCATAAGAACTTCACAATACTGAAAATTGTAAACAATAATTGGCTGGCCATAAAAATCGAATTTTATTTGTACACCTGAGCGGCCTTATGTGGAAATTTTTTTCAAAAATTTGTTTCAAAACTGTAAGCTCTTCGACAGGGATAGAAAGCAATGAGATAGCCGGGAACAAAGCGAATACTGCGTTCTGTGGTCCGAAACTTGTCCTAAGTATGATGGGCATATGAGATGGAAAGAATTGTGTTTGAGAGATAAATAAACTGGAAATAATGTTGAACACTGTATAATCAATAAGTAACACAAACTGCCGGGACTTTACACCAATAACAGAAATTAGATAGCGAGAGATTTAGACTGAGTAAAGAGAAGATGGATGAGATGGATTGCTGATGGGTTGTAACTGTTCTATAAACTGTTCATAAAGACTGCCCCCTGTAGGAGATAGCGCTGCTATATATTAACAGAATTTCCACTCTACTCTGGCCTAAGTAGCGAGTGAAACTTTCAATTTTTGTGCGTCTCTCTCTCTGCTTTAAGATCCCTCTCTTCGGATCCTATTACATAGGGATAATCAAAAAAAGCACGGTACGGGCGACTCTGAGGGAATGGATTCAGTACTGGAGGCTATGTCCGGGCGGCAAAGCATTATATGGAGGCTATGCCAAGACTGTGTTGGAGTACGACCAAAGAGACCCTAGGATCTAGGCAGAAATCAGAATTGTCTGATAGCAGGCCTGTTCACAAGGTACGGTAGGTTCAAAAAACATCTACACAAGATGGGATGATTCAACTCGGAGCTTTTGTGCAGATTCTGTCAGAAAGAAGAGGAAACGGTCTCTTCCCTGTTGTTCGATTGTATTGCAATCGGCAGACTTGTGGAGTGGAGATCATACTGCAAGAATAACTAGTAGGGAGAGCCTTCACCCTCATAAAGAGAGATGTTTTCCTGTACTAGGCATGAGAAGGATAAGCCCAATAAGCCTCAAAAAAATTGGCTGCCGTGTCCGGGTTGGTATGCCCCATCCCTGTGGTCCAATTTAAATCTCATCTAACTTCGTAGATAACGATCACAGAGACTCCCCTAATTAAATAAATGGTTGTAAAATTTTGTGAGTTTTGCTAAAGACAATTAATTAAACATTTAAATAAAGACACCAAATTTTTTTAATTAGAATGGTAAACGATTGAATTAATATTTGCCCACAAAGTAATGCTTCAATTTAACTGTTCACCATATTATGGAAAAACGCATTTAATCTGATTGATTGTAAGAAAAAAATTTAACATAATATCTTCAATTGAGGTTTTATTCAATAGAGATTTAAGTATGATGAAAAATATTATCGAATAAATCAGATTATACCAGACTATTTTATTGCATATAACTACTTTAAAGATATGTACGTGAAATCATTTTTAAAAGACCTATTTATTGTAAATAAGAGACTTACTATTAAACGTATGCGGATAACGATTTTAGAATGTTTATAACTAGACTTAGAAACTGTCTAATTATATACAGGTGTATGAATGTGACAATTGAATGCTCGATATTTTTATCTTTATGTATGTACTGATTGGATTTTCCGTTAGGAGTGAGTTTATTTGCATTATATATTAGTTGACGAGAATAACTGAATTGGAAAAATGGCAGCAGGAGTGGAAGAAGATAACAAGGTTAGCAATTTAAGAGAGGTGGGAGGGTATACCGAGTAGTAAAGACTTCAAGGATAAGAAAAGTCTTAGAATATATGTTCAAAATGTTATGAAGAAATTTGGTGAGGTTTCACTCAATAAAGAAACGATTCAATTATGTCAACATTTCGACAGAGTTTCCTGTCTTTATCTACGCTTTAATATATATAGATAGTCTTGAAGTTGTGGAAAAAGTGCTTTATTTTGAAACTTACAACTTTTTTTTTTTTTTACAGCACAAGAATATAAACAAAGTTGCTTGTGTTAAAAGCAAATGGGCTTAACTAGTCGTGGACGGGGGGGGGAGCACATATTTCACCATTAACATTTTTTAAGCAAATATAAAATTTAGCAGTTTACGCGGGGACTCGAACTGAGCATCTCCAAGTTACAAGTCCATACTCATAACCACTACACTAACCAAATAAAGTGTTATTTTTTGAGTAATATCTAATGATATTATAAAAAAAAGAAAATCTGATTTCGATTTTCTTGAAATCGACTATAACGATTTCCTTTAAACTGGGTATGCAAAACTTCTCCGATGAAAACGTATTACTTTCATTTGAAATATTTTTCCAAAAAAAAAAAAAAATTGTAGATAGTTGAATTTCAAATTTTATATATAGTTGGTTCATTGTTTTTAGAGCACTACCTTGGGTCATAATATAATTATCACTTTTCTACCTGACAAGATTAGTAAGGTTGTTACTTATCCTCCCACCACCACTATATTTATGTTGTGACGTTACGTCATTAGTAGTAAGTAAATATTATGTAGTTAAATAGATATATACAAATGTGACAAGTGAACCAGTAAAGTGCTGCTATCTGTGATGAAGAAACGCATTAGAGTGGAGGGGAGAAGGATAGGAGAGAGGAATGATCAGTCTGTTGTTAAGTGTGAGACACCAGTGAAATACCAAATTAAGAAACCGCTCGTAATTGGCAAATACGAATCACTTACCTTAGGCTAGGACAAGGAATATTTATCACTTTTACACCAGATATTTTAAACTTATCGAATAATCTATGGATTAAAAAAAAAAGGCTGGCTACAGCTTTTATTTGTTACGTTTTTCTCGAAATATTCATTACAGAAGTGTTTCTTAGGGCGAGGTGACGTTAGACCAGTGGTTCCCAAAGTGGTCCCTACGGACCCCCAGGGGTCCCCAGTATCATTCAGGGGGTCCGTGGAAAATTAAAATTGATTTGGGGGTCCCTGAACAACGTCATGGTGTCCGCGCAAGGTTTAATATAAAATAATAAAATTGTGATCCATTTTTATTATTATTGAAATTAGCAGTATTGTACAACTCGGTAGGAAGATACCGAGGCTTTCTGGCATACTTAAAACAAGCTGTACCGAATGTATTTTCAATACATTGTGTCATTCATCGACATCATTTAGTCGCAAAAAATCTTAGTGAACGTTTGCATGGATCACTAGATTATGTCATTAGAGCAGTTAATAAAATCAAAAGGAATGCCTTCAATGAGAGATTATTTGCTCAACTTTGTTTGGAAAATGACGAAGACTATAATCGTTTACTACTTCACACAGAAGTACGTTGGTTATCTAAAAGTGCATGTTTAAATCGATTTTATGCGCTCTTTGATTCAGTGTTGGAATTCCTGGAAAGCAAAGACAATGATTTGCGACACAATTTAATTAACTCAAAAAGTGACATAGCCTATATGACTGATTTATTTGCCAAATTTAACGAAACTAATTTGAAACTACAAGGTGACCAATTAAATTTAATCAAAACTAAAAGCGTAATATCTGCGTTTGTTGCAAAACTTTTTCTGTACAAACAAAACTTGGGAAGAGGAGAATGTTCTCAGTTTCCAAATCTTTCGAAATTGCAAAATAGAGATGAAGATTTGCTTGCTTACTGTCAACACTTAACGGCTCTTCATGCAGACCTGAACCAAAGATTTGAGGATATTCTTCACATGGATATTCCCGACTGGGTGTTGAACCCTTTTGCGCGTGGACAAACTCAGATCCCAAACACAGATGAATCCATACTAATACAGGAGCAGCTTATTGAAATATCCACAAATGAAGAACTTAAACCAATGTTTGAACAAGGATACCACAAATTCTGGATACAAAAACAGATCCCAATTTTATATCCTGCATTATGGGTTATTGTACAGAAGTTGTTGACTGCTTCCCCGTCTTCCTATTTGGTAGAACGTAGATTCAGTGCTGTTATGAACCTCATCACAAAAAAAAGAAACCGACTAGAAATTAGTGCTCGCGGGGATTTGCGGTTGCTACTCACAAACATTGAGCCGGACATAAATACTCTCATAACATCTCATCACGTTCATCCAAGTCATTAATTTTTTTTAAACAATAGTTATAATTTCAATAAATACTTCTGCAACAAAATGTTTTTTTAAATTTGTAATTTTTATACTACGCATTTATGTAGCTTTTTCACTTCGGGGAGGGGGGTCCGTGGGCAAGTTTTGACTATATAAAATGGTCTATGGGTCAAAAAAGTTTGGGAACCACTGCGTTAGACTTTCCTCTAAAGTAGCCAGGTCAATATACAATACAATTCTATTACCTAAATATAATATTATCATGAATTTTAATGTCTTGCCAAAATTCTAAGTCTGAAGAAATGGTTTAACGACTTTTATATTAATCTTTCAAATGCATATATAAAAACATACATATATTTTCGGTTATATGTGAAATTTGTAACTAGTAAATGACCGAAAAAATAAATATACCAAAACTATGTAAGTTGCAGTAAGAAAAAGTGCATGATTTTTTTTACTTTCTCTTACTCTCAGTAAGAGGTAAGTATTGTAATCGTGCCAAATTTTCGATCTCGAGTTTTCACCGGAAATATACGTTTTGAGGTCCCCTCCAAAAAAGTGGTTTTCAGAGTGGTCTGTGTGTGTGTGTGTGTATGTATGTGAACATAGCTCAAAAATGAAAAATTATAGAAAGTTCAAAATTGATATTGCGTTTTGGTATCACCATAAGATCCAACAGTTCGTCATCTGTCAAAATTCCTCAACCGGAAGTACCTTACTTTTACTAAATGTTTTTTTTTTTTTGTTTTTCACTTTCTTGCAGATTTTCTCAAAAATGGCTCCGATGATTTCTCTTCAAACTTGGTATATCAACTACACACATACAAAGATCTACAACTTTTATTTAAAACGTTATTCTAGGAAAATTCATTTAAGGGCACTTTTGGGGGGAGGAATGGGGTTAGGTTTTATCCTCAAAAATGCTATTTCAGATTACTGTAACAATTCTATCATTTAAATAATATTAATTAAAAATTAAATATGTTGTTGAAATTCCTTGCTTGAAAAGAATCGGATGATCGGAAGTGCGTTTATACTGAAATGTATTGTTTAGTTTTCTGGTATTTTCTCGAAAATGGCTCCAACGATTTTCTTTAAACTAGGTATATAAACTACACATATTATGTGCTACAACACTTATTTGAAACATTTCTCTCGGTAATGTTATTTAAGGAGGCTTTTTGTGGAGGGAGGGTTATGTTTTTCTCTAAAGTGCTATCCTAGTTGATTATACAATTCATAGTTGATCATCCAAACAAAAAAAATTAGAAATAAATAGATGGCCAAAATTCGAGTTTTAAGAAAATTAATAAACCGGAAGTGCGCTTTTACTGATCAGTTTTTTTTTTTCAGCTTTCGACGAACTCCGCCGAATTTCATTAAAGTTGATATACTAACTGTAAAATTTGTCAATTACAATATTGAAAAATGGAGTAAGCGAATGTTGTGTGAGTGTTTCATACCAGATTATTTTCATTGTATTATAACCATTTTCGATAAAAAGAAGTCATAAATTAAAAGCTTTGAAATTGATTTCAACAACAAGCAAAAAAAAAAAAAAATGAATTAATCAGCTAGTCTAAACCACAGAGACTGACTGACATATAATTATTGATTATTAAGTCTTATAAATAAATTATTACTTACTAAAAATCTATACGATAGAATTTAAATAATTGATCGATCAAATTATCGATAAATCAGACTTACTCGATAAATATTTTAGTAGGTATTTATACGTTTCTGTTTAAAGTATGTCTTCAACAGGTATAAAGGGCAAAGTGTATCACCAGGAAATAGGTTTATTATGTCAATAAAACTAACATGAATTTAAAATGTCAACCCGTTTAATTTAATAATTCTTAATAAATCTGGTACGACTCATGCATACGACTTTCTCATATACCCAATTCTAACAGTTTTGTAACGGCAAGAGAAGAGAGCCAAGCCCGACCGAGAGAAAACAAACACTTTCTGGTACTCTCTCACTTAAGCAGGCTAGAGTGGGGAACCTGTATATAAGCCAGTGAGAGATCTAGACATCTATCTATCAGATTCAAACATAAATCGCATCGTGCCATATGATCGTGTCATAACTCTACTCTACCCCTTTATTCTATAAAATCATTTTTTCCTTACAAGCCAGTGCAGTATTGTAAACTTAACGCTAGATTTATAACCCCAGTGTCTTCAATATCTCGTCTAAAATACAGCAATCCCAATTTCTCTCCTCATCAACTCCATTATAGTTGATGGAGATTACGGCTCTAAGACCCCCCCTCGAGGGGACTGAGATGGGGGGGGGTGGCTGGGTTCAAAGGACCAAGTACACTCGGAACCCATGGGTAAATTTCCCAGCATCTTCCAGGCAGAGACATAAGCAATTGAAAGATGCGTTCACAATTTAACCTCGATTGGGGGGATATAGGAAACAGGAAACTGTAATCCTTTCCGTTACCCAGGCAGCCATTAGAACACTGAACGCTTTTGTCATCAGCCCTAAAAGTCGGAATTTTTAGTAAACGTTTAGTTCCTATAAGTACCACCATAATGAGTGGGACTGTGTGGCTGGTGTGGTTATACTCATGCAAATTAGTGGCCAAAATAAGGTTTTTCTAGCTTGGGCACCCGAGCGGCCCGCGAGGACTCTATTGGAACCCTCATTAGCCCTGAACCATTCTCCGGCATAGCAAAATGCGTAAGAAGTGCAGCTATCAGAGCACTGCCTAATCACAAGAATGGTGGGTTAATATCCCCACAAGCAAAAAAGGCAGGTGAAAAAACTTAATTAATATGATCTTCTTAGGTTTCCGCGGCCAGATTCATGAAAAAAAAAAAAAAAACTTTATTCTCCGGGTTGAGACCGCGATCAGTTGGTTAGATAGAAACTGACGTTTTGCCTATATTGCAATGAGCCTCTTCAGGGTCGTTACACCTTACAAGCTAATGGAGCAATGAACATTGGTAGTGAAGGGGCATGGCTCTTTCCTCCGTATAATGGAGTTGTTGAGAAGAGAAATTAGGTTTGATTGAATGAACGAGATATGAAGACACTAATATAATGTAGCTCTAAGTTTACACTAACTCCACTGGACTTTAATGAAAATGATAGAATGAATGGTGAAAGTAAAGATATGACACGATGCGATGTACAGTTGTATGGTTGTATCAGATAGATATCCACTAGATAGATTCCTACTGGCATATATACACAGGTTCTCCCACTCTAGCCTGCCTAAGTCAGAGAGTAGTCACTGTTAACCAGAGAGGGCCTCTCTTCACTCTGCTGTGGTTGCATTATCTTTGCGGTACCATTACATCCGCCAGCTTCATGTTGATGCAAGAAACACCCATTCATTCATATGAGACTAGTATAAGGTAGTAATTACGATCATGCCAGATTTTCAAAATGGAATATTCACTAGAAATACATGTTAGATACTATCACCGTAACAGACACAAAGATTTCGGGCAAGAATCATCGACTTTACAGAATGGTTTTTTTTATTTTAGATTTTCGTGATTTTTCACGTAAATGTCTCCAACTTCGTAAACCTTGTGTAGATACAATACACACATAGCTACACATATCTATCACTATTATTTGAAACTTTCCTCTGAAAAAAATTATTTCAAAGGGATATTGTAGGATACTGTCAGTTAGTTTAAATTTAAATATGCACAAGCTTTCTTAGTATTGACATTGGTATACATCTAAAATTCCCACCGTCATTTTTATGGACAGCCCAAATAAACATTGTAACGTTAGGATGTTTTTAAAGAAAATTTATTCATTAAGGACATCGAGTTTTCACCGGAAATACACGTTTTGAGATCGTCTGAGTAAAAAAAAAAAAAAAACTAAAAATCTGGTGGGAAACACTCACACAACTTTCTTTTACTCCAGTTCTCAAAATTATAATTGATAAATTTTATAGTTTTTGTACCAAATTTAATAAAATTTGTCTAAAACTGAAAAAAAAAAAACTGTTCAGTAAAAGCACACTTCCGGTTTACTGATTTCCATCAAACTCGGAATTATATAACCATCTATTTATTACTAATTAATTTTCTTTGGATGATAGAATTGTAGAATCAACTATGATAGCACTTTAGAGAAAACCATAACTTCACTCCTGCCACCCAAAAAGTGCCCTTAAATCAATTTTCCCAGAGAAATGTTTCAAATAAAAGTTGTAGATCATTGTATGTACAGTTAATATATGAAGTTTCAAGAAAATCGTCTTGAGTAATTTTTGAGAAAATTGCGAAAAAGTGAAAAAAATCATTTAGTAAAAGTAGTAAAGTACACGCACTTTCGGTTATCCGATTTTTTTTCAAACACGAAATTTCAACAACATATTTAACTCTGATTAATATTATTTAGATAATAAAAGTAAAGTAAAAAAAGGTAAAGTAATGCCTATTTTTTTTAGGCGGGCTTAACGTCCAACTACCAATTAGGTGTCGTAGACGGGGGCGGAAGCACCTACTTTTACTATTAATTATTTAAAACAAATATAAAATTTAGTAGTTACTGTGGCTCTCGAACGGTTATTTTAGAATTGTACGTTAAAAACATAGCTTTATTGAAAAAAACCTCCCACACCTCACCGAAAAGTGCCTAAATGAATTTTTTTCGGAGAAATGTTTCAAATGAAAGTTGTAGCACTTTGTATGTGTAGTTGATATATAAAGTTTCAAGAAAATCGTTGAGCCATTTTTGAGAAAATTGCAATAAAGTAAAAAAAAAAAAAAAAAAAATCTAGTGAAGTGGTACTTCCGGTTGAGGAATTTTGACAGATAACGTACTGTCGGATCTCATGGTGATACCTAAACGTAATATCAAATTTCAACTTTCTACAAATTTTTCATTTTTGAGCTATGCTGTTCAGCATACCAGGCACACACACACACCATTTGCTAAAAACCATTTTTTTAGACTCAGGGGGCCTCAAAACGGATATTTCCGGTGAAAACTCGATATCGAAAATTTAACACGATTACTAACTATACTTCCTCTCTTACTAGGAGTAAGAGAAAGTAAAAAACACAGAAAGTTCAAACTTGATAATCCGTTTAGGTATCATCACCATGGGGATCCGACAGTAAGTTATCTAACAAAATTCGTTAACCGGAAGTACCACTTTACTAAATGTTTTTTTGTTCTTCAGTTTTTTTGCAATTTGTTCGAAAATAGTTCGAATGGTTTTTCTATAAACATGGTATAACCAAATTACTCATACAAAGAGTTACAACTTTTATTTTTTGGAAAATTTCTGCGGAAAAACTTGATTTAAGGGGCACTTTTGGGGGAGGGATAGGGTTAGGTTTACCACTAAAGTGATATTTTTCAGTTTATTACATTCGCATGGAGTGCAAATGTGTTTTTACTGAAAAGTATTTTTAAACTACAAATGTGAATTAGATAATAATCAAGAGCTTACAACTTTTATTTGAATCATTTCTCCGAGTAAAATCATTTTAAAGAGGCTTTTTTAGGCTAGGGTAGGGTTATGTTTTCCATTAAAGTGCTATCTTAGTTGATTATATAATTTTATCATTTAAACATAGAAATAAATAGATTACAGAAATTCCGAGTTTCATGATATTTAGTAAACCGGAAGTGCGTTCTTACTGAACAGATTTTTTTTACTTTCTCTTACACCTAGTAAAGAGGAAGTATTGTAATCGTGTCAAATTTTCGATATCGAGTTTTCACCGGAAATATCCATTTTGAGATCCAATGAGTCCAAAAAAATGGTTTTCAGAAAATGGTCTGTGAGTATGTATATGTATGTGAACAGCATAGCTGAAAACCAAAAAAAATCGTAGAAAGTTGAAACTTGATATTCCGTTTAGGTATCACCATAGGATCTGACAGTACGTTATCTGACAAAATTCCTCAACCGGAAATACCACTTTACTAGTTTTTATTTTTTTTTTTTTTTACTTCATTGCCATTTTCTCAAAAAATGGCACCAACGATTTTCTTGAAACTTTATATATCAACTACAAATACAAAGAGCTACAACTTTAATTTGAAACATTCCACCGGAAAAATTCATTTAACGGCAGTTTTGTGGGAGGGGTGGTGTTAGGTTTTCTTCTAAAGTGCTATTTCAGTTTAACATACAATTCTATTATCTAAATAATATTAATTAAAATTAAATATGTGGTTGAAATTTCGAGTTTGAAAAAAAATCGTATGACCGGAAGTGCGTTTACTTTACCACTTTACTAAATGATTGTTCCGCGATTTTCTCAAAAAATGGCTCCGACGATTTTCCTGAAACGTCTTATATAAACTACACATACAAAGGTGTAAAAAATTTTTATTTAAAACATTTCTCTGAAAAAATTCATTTAAGGGCACTTTTAGGGGTGGGGTGAGGTTGTGTTTTTTCTCTAAAGTGCTATCATAGTTGATTATATAATTCTATAATCCCAAGAAAATTAATTAGAAATAAATAGATGGGAGTTTCAAGGAAATTAGTAAACCGGAAGTGCGCTTTTACTGAACAGTTTTTTTTTTTTCAGTTTTCGGCGAATTTCATTAAACTAGGTCTAACACAAACTATAAAATTTGTCAATTATAATTTTGAGAACTGGAGTAAGAGAAAGTTGTGTGAGTGTAAACTATAGGCTATGTAAAATCCAAAAGTGACAGGTATCAATTATGTTGACGTAACTAAAAATTTATTATTAACGTATATATGATGGAAACAGTGGCGCTATCTAGGAATTTACATTGTAACTATCAACTCTGGAATGGAAAATGCTTTGGTCCCTCTATTATTATTACTATTGTATAACCAACGTAGATACCATTGTAATAATAACTATTGTCTCTCGAGAGTCATGATTTATGAAAGTTGAAAATAGATATTCCTATTGTCGGTAAAGGATTTTCCTAGTTTTATATAACAATAAACCACAAACATATTATATATTTATATATATATATATATAATTGGTCATAGTGTTAGATTAATATAAACTTACAAAATAATGGAATCTAATATTTAAAAAAAAAAAAAACACCGGTAAATACATGTTTTGTAGACCTGTGATTACGATAAAAATTTGCTTGGTGTGAAGCGCCCTCTGTATCAATAACCAACAAAGCTTGAACAGTTTAAATTTAAATCTAACTGATAAAACAGCAATTTCGTGATACGTTTTTATCCGTGCAGAGTTATGCCAAATCTAAGACGGCTCTAAGACCCCCCTCGAGGGGACTGAAATGGGGGGGGGGTGGCTGGGTTCAAAGGACCAAGTACACTAGGAACCCATGGGTAAATTTCCCAGCATCTTCCAGACAGAGACATAAGCAATTGAAAGATGCGTTCACAATTTAACCTCGATAGGGGGGATATAGGAAACAAGAAACTGTAATCCTTTCCGTTACCCAGGCAGCCATTAGAGCATTGAACGCTTTTGTCATCAGCTCTAAAATGGAAATGTCTAGGTAAACTTAAATGACCTAGGCAGGAGGAATAATGTATCCTCGCTGGGTACCAAGGCCTGTTGGCATTGAAGGGAATGAGATGGCCGATGCTTTGGCAAAGTTAGGTGCTATATCTCCGCTTCTAGGACCTGAACTTTTTGTGGGGGGCCAGTTTCTCTTGAAAGAAGGAGGAAGAGGTAAAGAGGTCTCAACTCTGGAACTCACCCACCGGACTGCGGCATGCCAAGATCTGCCTGGGAAATTTTTAACTTCCGTTGAACGATTTTTACGAAAAGCTTATTTTCAAAGCTTCTAGTGGCACTTTGCCGAAATATTTATGTTTGAATATTCTGCGATTTTTTGTTTTTGTTTTTGAGATATACTGTCACACACAGACCAATTGCCAAAAATCACTTTTTTTGGACTTAGGGGACCTTGAAAAGTAAGGAATAACATATTTATGTAAAATAAAGCAATTAATGAAGGCTATAAGAGATTTAAATGTATTCAATTAACAACATTAAAAAATTTTAATTGAAAACTTAGTAATTTTAACCTTCAATCAGTCTAAACTGATTTAGTTGAATTTCTCTTTTTCATTTTTTGTTTGTTTAATAAGTAAACTGGATTGCATTAGACATGGAACAATTGTAATAAAATACTTCCTATTACAATAAAGTAAATAATTAACAAACACAGAAAATAATTTATTTAATCATAATGTCAACAAAAGTTTTAATTTAATTATTAAATCCTTGTAAATTATTTATTTAATTTTTAATCAGTGTTTGGCAAAATATAATAAGAATAATTATTAAAGTAATAATGTATATATTGTTACTTTCATTATCTTGGTTTGTTTGTTTGGCTAATTGTAGATGTGTCTGTGTATACACTGTATATGTATGTTTATCAGCCTACATTGTATGTCAATTTATAGCTTCTATGTTTGTTTGTCTATCTCGTAAATGTTTTTGTTTATCCGTCTGTATGTATGTTGTCTGTCTTTAGATATAATGTCTTAAGTTTTTGTATCTAACGTATCTAAGTTTGCTCTGTATGTCAATATGTATGTGTGTATGTTTGTCCATAGGGATGTATGTCTGTCTGCCTACAAATGTTTGTCTAACTATAAGTTTTGTTTGTGTATCCTGGGGGTTATATAATATCCAGAATGATTTGTTGACATAATTAAAAATTATTATAATTTTTAATTATAAATAAACTAAAAATCTCAATTGAATTAATTAATAATTTTTTTTAATTTTAATTGTGAATAAAAAAAAAAGATTGATTTTTTTGTTTAAATTTAGTTTCATGTTTAGTAGATTTTTTTTTTGTAGCTTTGCCCAAACCTGCTTCCGTGTAGGCCACACCTAATGGCGTGTTTTTTTTATACCACGCAAAATAAAGATTCATTCCCCCCACCACCACTCCCTCCTAGTGTTCACCCTCGTGGAAAATTTTTTTACGAATCTGTATTTTCTTTCACTTCATAATTGCCAATGCATCCCCTCTAATCCGCTCCTATGTATCTCCTGGCTATTCTAAGGATAGTTATCCACTTCCTTAAGGATTAAGAACAAATAAACCTAACTTGTATATAATAATTTTTTTTACTAGACCTCGGGGACAAAACTATCAAACCCTGCGGGACCTTCAAAATAAAGATAAAATCCCCGTTAGGCCGGGACTTATAATCTATTATTTTGTTTTCTTTCCACATAGTATTTTTATTATTAATTTTTTTCCCCTTTACCTAGTTATTTATTTTTTAGCTAAATTTATTTTTATATTCATTTGCCATAATTGTGAGAGGACCTTAATGGCCCCAGAAAAATTACGTCTTAATTTATTTTTATATGTACAGGTTGTCCCATTTAAACGGGCGACTTTTGAAATAATAAAAAGTGAACATAACGTTTGTTGAAGTATTTATCTTTGGATTGGGCGAGGAGAAAGTGAATGAGATGTTCAGTATCCCGCTGGATCGGGAGACAGGGATCGGTAAGCTGGCCTTCCAGATCGCCTGCATTAACCCCTCTTGAATTTTTTTCTTTGGGGGATATCTCAAAGAAAAATTTATGTCAGGGAACCAACAACTCCAGAAACACTTAGAGAAGAACTTAATCCAAACCTGCATAGCAACTCCGGCAGACATGATACGGTTAGCAAACTTCATCTGTTGGGCAGCGACCGCGTTTGTGCCGGTTAAACCGAGGAGATAATTTTGAATAAATAGGAAATATTTTTTTTTTTATAGATTTTTTTGTAAATAAACTGGAATATTGTTTTGTTTTAATTGTATGTTTTACCTGATTTTTAAGTCCCTTATGGTTCTAAAAATAGGTTTTAAGCGTTGTCAGCATTTGAAAGTCTCTTATTTATTAGAAATTAATAAGAAAATTCGCTTTTAATTTTAGTTTACGAAACAAAGAAATAGGAAAAATACGATGAAAATTTAATCTTTATGATTGAATATCTCGGCAACGGTTTGAAATATTGAAGTGAAATTAAC